>JBAMBO010004213.1:0-43834 GCA_037044535.1 Lordiphosa magnipectinata | reverse complement strand
CGGTCGGTTCCGACATATGAGCAGCGTGCAGTAAAAAGAAGCTTTTGTGCAAATTTTCAGCTCGATAGCTTTAAAACTGAGAGACTAGTTTGCGTAGAAACAGACGGACAGACAGACAGACAGACGGACGGACAAAGCTCAATGAACTCAGCTCGTCCCCCTGATCAAGAATATATATAGTTTATGGGGTCGGAAATGAATATTTCTATGCGTTGCAAACTTCTGGGCAAAATTATAATACCCTTTGAAAGGGTATAAAAACAAGAAAGCCAAGCTAACTTCGTCTGTGCCAAAGTTTTTATACCCTTGCAAATGCAAATGTCGAAATTTAAGAACGCTTACATATAAATCAAACATTTTTCTAACTAAAACCCATTTTCCGACAGATAAACATCTGATTTTGACCAAATTTCGCGAATCTTTATGAAAACAACTCAAATTAACAAACGCCGAGTTTAAGAACGATCAAATTGAAAACAAAAAAGTTTTGCTCACTAAGACTCGTTTTCCGACCGATCGGCCCTATGGCAGCCTTAAGATATAGTCATCCGATTTCGACCCAACCTTGCGAATCTATTTAAAAGCATATAAAATCAGTCATCAGCGAGTTTAAGGACGCTAGCATAAAAAACAAAAAACATTCCTTACTAAGAATCATTTTCGACCGATCGGTCATATGGCAACCATAAGATAAAGTCACCCGATGTCGATCAACTTTTTCAAATTAGTTTGAAAGCGTTTAATGTTAATAATCACCTTCCTTAAGGAAGATTTACTTGAATACAAATAAGTTTTTTTCACTAAGACCCATTTTCCGACCGATCGGTCCTATGGCAGCTATAAGATATAGTCATCCGATTTTGACCAAAATTTGCAAATCTGTTTGAAAGCATAGAATATTAATAATAGCCGAGCATGAGGACGCTTACAGTGAAAACAAAAAAGTTTTTCTCACTAAGACCCATTTTCTGACCGATGCTTCCAATGACAGCTATAAGATATAGTCATCCGATCTGGACTAAAATTTGCAAATCTGTGTAAAAGCATATAATATTAATAATGGCCGAGTTTAAGAACGCTAACATTGAAAACAAAAAATTTTTTCTCACTAAGACCCATTTTTTTACCGATGGTTCCTATGACAGCTATAAGATATAGTCATCCGATTTTGACCAAAATTTGGAAATCTGTTTGAAAGCATAAAATATTAATAATGACTGAATTTAGGAACGCTAACATTAAAAACAAAAAAGTTTTTCTTACTAAGACCCATTTTTTGACCGATGGTTCCTATGGCAGCTATATGATATAGCCGTTCAATCTGCCTGAAGTTGACATTTTTGAAAAGCTTGATAAATATAAAACTTTATTGCCAAGCTTCAGTCACAAAGCTTTGATACTAACATCTTGACAAAGCTTTATTTAAGGGCACATTTTTATTTGTTTTTAACTTCAAAAATTAATATCTTTTAAACTATAAAAGTCTCCATCTTTTTGAAAATACCGTATTTTAAGGTTTGCTTAGGACAATAAAATGTATTTTCTTAGAAGCCATATCATGGTGGTTAACAGTGGGAAAAAATTATATATAAAATTTAGCAACAATTACTCAATATTATTAGATATTTCAAAAAGTTATTAAATTATTATTTTAGTAGATACATTAAAATACTATTCAGCAATATCAACACGATACCTGTCCGATAAACCAAACCTGCGAAATCCAGTTTTTAAAAAACCGTTTTTTTCCATTTTTTCGTTTTTGACGATTTTTGAAATTGTTAATAAAATTAACAAAAATTATATTTGTAAAACCGAAAATGACGTTTTAGTGGGAGAGTCGAGATCTAATTTTGGATTTTTTTTATTTAAATCAAAAATGGTCAATTTTACAAACCGTGCGGTTTCAAAAAGAATGACCCATATGCTTGATTTAGTCATGGTAAACGCTTACATTTTGTTCCACCGAATAAACCAGCCCGACGCTAATAATGCAAAATACCAACTGCCAAACTTCCGATCAGAGGTCGCATACGTGCTTTGCATGCTACAAGCTCCTTCTCTGCTAAAAGGACCAGGGCGCCCATGACAAGTTGCTGAAAAGGAAAAGAAAACTTTCCTACCGTCTAATGATGTACGTTATGATGGCGTCGAGCATTTTCCGATGTTTTTATCACGCGCTGGCAAAAAAAAAACCTGTAAGCTTCCTGGTTGCACTTCCGAAACTCAAATTGTACGCCGTAAATGTAATATAAACCTGTGCTTTTCCCAGCAAACTGACTGTTTCTACGATTTTCCTCACAAATAAGTAAACGAAATTTTTGTACACAAATATTTTGGAGTTTTGTAAATATAAGTTACTTTAGTTTTAATTGTTATTTCTTTTGTTTTTTGAGCCTTTCTTCATTTAATTTATAATAAAAGGTGTAAACAACAAAATTTTTTTACTGAAATTTTTTTGGGCCTGCTTTCCCAAAGTCGCCACAAGAAGCCGCGTGCAAAAGTAAAAATTTTTCCAGAACAAACCTTTACTTTTAAGAAAAACCCATTTGGGCACTCGGGGGACTAGTTAGAAGCCACACAAAGTGGCGAAAAAAGGCATAAAGTTTGTGAGGTGCTGCCCATCGCGGTCGGTGCTATCCATCATAATTGTTTGTTTTCCTTATAGCTCGACTACCGTTCATCCGATCTGTATCGTTCCTTCGGCAAATCGTCACATGAAGTCCCTGTTAATTATAACTAAAGATCTACAACTTCTAGCTCTCTCCAAAACTCTCATACATAAGTGCATAGTTCTGAGCTAGGCCATAAGTTTTGTATGAACAGTTGCGAAAGAATTCTCCTACTGAAAGGAAGCAAGCATTCTTTAGCAAAAAGCCTAATGAAGATATAATCGGTAGGTTCTAGAAACAGAACTGTACAATGCAAAAGTTGTTTACAGTTGTGAACAAACGGAGCTAAACTCGCTATTTCTCCCGCCTCCCTCTTTATTCACAACATAAGTAGATTATTTTTCAACTTGAACTCTAATGATGGTGTTTTTTACCAGAGAGTTCTCGAAAAAGTGTGTGTCGGTCCGCAACTTCTTCAGCTCGAAATCACTTAAAAGGCAAGCCGCCTGCTGGCCCAGCAACTTATCATGTCCAAATTAAGTTCAATCCCAAATAAACAAGCCACGATTGCCAGCCAATCCCTGCCAGTTGCCAGTTTCTCCTTTAGCTTAATGCCAACTCTATTTGTTTTTCGTGCGGCTTTGGCTTTGGCTGCCCCTTTGTTTGAATTAATCGAAGTGATATTTTGCTTGTCCCGAAATAATTTATCCATACGATGGACTGCACGCCCAATCGCAGTGCCAGTTGCAGGGTGCCTCGGGCGGCGGCTGCAGTTGGAGGAGCTGCGTTTTATTGGTTTTGCGGGAAAAATATATATATTCGCCATACGCGAACCCTTGATGCATACTGACATGAGTTGTGGCCTAAGCGGGCGTTATTAAACGCTATTTATGCGATTTTGAAGAGAGCGCGGCGCCCACAGAGAAAGACGACGGAGGAGGCGATGGTAAAGCGGGTTTTGGGCTAAATTGAATTTCTTGATCGAATTTCAGGGTGAGATATGGCAAGTGCAGTGCCTCCAACTTATTGCTCTAAATTTAAGTTATAACCAAAAACAGAAACTGATTTCTGCCGGCGCATCGTCTTTGTTGCCTTATCTTGGCCTCATTTAAATTATGGCAACGCGAAGTGGACGACAAAAGCAACAGCTTCTCCTTTGCTGGGCCAAACAACATGATGAGGCATTAGCCGTTGGTAAAACGAGCTTCAAGCACCGACAGAGAGCAAGAGACATTGCACAGTGCCAAATTGGGTCTTGACCAGATAAAAGGCGCCCCATAAACATGAATTTGCTATTATTGCCCTTGTCCCCTGGCGAGATGCTGCAACTGACTGACTGACACTGAGGTAGATGGAGGTGCAGGCACTTTGCATTATCGTTGAACCGATTAAAACGCCCAGGCAGTCGGTTATTCAATTAAATACAGCCGCAACCTCAGCCACGGCAAGTCATAAGATTGCGATTTCTTTGCTTAAATTGGTGTACACAAAAATTCGGCCAAGCAAATGCTTTGACACTTGCTTCGCTGAACCATATTTTCCTTCATTCGAACCTTAACCTTAGCTGGGTAATTATACCCTTGCAAAGGGTATTGTAGTTTTGACCAGAAGTTTGCAAGGCATTGAATTATTCATTACGATCCCATTATATATTTTCTTGAATCGATTGAGCAAAGTCCGTCCGTCCGTAAGCAAACTAGTCTCTCAGTTTTAAAGCAATCGTGCTGAAACTTTGCACAGAGTCTTCTTTTTACTGCACGCTGCTTATATGTGGGAACCGATCGGATCGGATGACTATATCTTATAGCTGCCATAGGACTGATCGGTCAGAAAATGGGTCTTAGTGAGAAAAACTTTTTTGTTTTCCATGTTAGCATCTACAAACTCGGCCATTATTAATATTATATGCTTTCAAACAGATTTGGAAGCTTTGGTCAAAATCGGATGACTATATCTTATAGCTGCCATAGGACTGATCGGTCGGAAAATGCGTCTTAGTGAGAAAACCTTTTTTGTTTTCAATGTTAGCGTCCTCAAACTCGTTCATTATTAATATTATATGCTTTCAAACAGATTTGCAAGCTTTGGTCAAAATCGGATGACTATATCTTATAGCTGCCATAGGACTGATCGGTCGGAAACTGGGTTTTAGTGAGAAAAACTTTTTTTGTTTTCAATGTTAGCGTCCTCAAACTCGTTCATTATTAATATTTTATGCTTTCAAACTGATTTGCAAACTTTGGTCAAAATCGGATGACTATATCTTATAGCTGCCATAGGACTGATCGGTCGGAAAATGGGTCTTAGTGAAAAAAACTTTTTTGTTTTCAATGTTAGCGTCCTCAAACTCGTCCATTATTAATCTTATATGCTTTCAAACAGATTTGGAAGCTTTGGTCAAAATCGGATGACTATATCTTATAGCTGTCATAGGACTGATCGGTCAGAAAATGGGTCTTAGTGAGAAAAACTTTTTTGTTTTCAATGTTAGCGTTCTCAAACTCGTTCATTATTAATATTTTATGCTTTCAAACAGATTTGTAAATTTTGGTCAAAATCGGATAACTATATCTTATAGCTGCCATAGGACCGATCGGTCGGAAACTGGGTTTTAGTGAGAAAAACTTTTTTGTTTTCAATGTTAGCATCTATAAACTCGGCCATTATTAATCTTATATGCTTTTAAACAGATTTGCAAATTTTGGTCAAGATCGGATGACTTTATCTTATAGCTGTCATAGGAACCATCGGTCGGAAAATGGGTCTTAGTGAGAAAAACTTTTTTGTTTTCAATGTTAGCATCTATAAACTCGGCCATTATTAATATTATATGCTTTCAAACAGATTTGAAAATTTTGGTCAAGATCGGATGACTATATCTTATAGCTGTCATAGGAACCATCGGTCGGAAAATGGGTCTCAGTAAGAAAAACTTTTTTGTTTTCACTGTTAGCGTCTTCAAGCTCGGCTATTATAAATATTTTATGCTTTCAAACAGATTTGTGAAATTTGGTCTAAATTGGATGACTATTTCTTAAGTCTTCCAAAGAACCGATTTGTCGGAAATTGGGTCTTATTGAGACCAAGGCTGCAAATCTGTACAATTTTGGTGAAGACTCGAACCCGTGTCAAAGTGTAAGGTTCGGTTGAGGGACCGGTTCCTGTACTTCGAATCTGGGTTCATAGATTGTTAAATAGTTGCCATAGACAAATATTTGTTTTAAGAGAAGGCGTCCACATTTCCCAACTATTTATGTAAGTCGACTGGACCACTTTCCTTATTGTTATCATTCATAGGTCGTTAGACTGTGAGTTTTGGAAGCCAAACCTGCTACGTTCATACTCATCCGGCATTTAAGGAAATTTCTGATCACATACTGTCTCCTCCTACTGTTCCTCTGTCTGATTATGATAGTCATAAATCATACTTTTATCTGGAGAATATGGTACCCTAGATGATACTGTTTTTGAAGAGTCGTTTTTAGCCCGCTTTTCTAATCAATTTCGACTCATAATTTAAATCATTTGCGAGTCTTTTTCCAGTCGTATTTTAATTACCCACATTTTGAGAATTTGAGTGACTCATTTTCTAGTCTTCTTTAAATCGGACATGAAATTAATCTCTTTAATCTTAACAAAAAAGAAAGTCGGTCAAGTCCGACTATAACATAATCTGTATGCTTAATGTCGCAGCTCGCATTTGCTCACGAGTTATACGCGCTCATCTCTAAGTTTCTCTGTCTCTCTCTTTTCTCTCTCTCTCTCTCACTAAGATTGCCTCTGTTGAACGAAATGCTGTGTGCTGTGTTTATGGGTGGGAAGAAATCTGAAAGATAGTAAGAGATAGAGCTGTGACATGTATGGGACATATGTTTCTTATACTTGCAGGCAGATCAAGTTTCTTTTCAATTTCTGCCACGCCCACTCCCGCCTTCGCAATTTGGAAAAAACGTCATATCTCCCACAGTTTTTATGATAGATGGTTTGTACTTTCTAGAGATATTTTGTAATCAAAATTATTTCTCGATTTGCTGAAGTAATGATAAAGATCGGATGAACAATACACAAAATATGAGCAAAAAAAGTTAACTTGCACCGCCCCATCCCCCCTTCCCCATCCCACCCACCACGGCTGTATTCAAAAAAACACAATCTTTGGGAGAGAGAGAAACTTAGAGATGAGCGTATAATAAAACAAGAAAGAAAGTCGGTCAAGCCCGACTATAACATACTCTGTACCCTTACTACCCTCGCATTTGCTCACGAGTCAAGAGAGGCTATCTTAGTGAGCGAGAGAGAGAGAGAGAGAAACTTAGATAGCGCACAACGCGGTGCTAACTGGTGTTAAGTGGCCGTTTTTTGCTCATAACTTGAGTATCGTTCATCCGATCTTCATAATTCCTTCAGCAAATCGATAAATAATTTTGATTACTAGATACCTCTAGAAAGTACGAACCATCTATCATGAAAACTGTGGGAGATATGATGTTTTTTCCAAATTGCGGAGGCGGGAGGGGGCGTGGCAAAAATGGAAAATAGACTTGATCTGCCTGTAAGTATAAGAAATGTATGCACCATACATGTCAAACCTCTATCTCTTACCATCTCTGAGATCTGTGCGTTCATACAGACGGACGGACAGACGGACATGGCTATATTGACTCGGCTGTTGATGCTGATCAAGAATATATATACTTTATAGGGTCGGAAACGATTCCTTCTCCCTGTTACATACTTTTGCACAAACTTAATATACTCTGTGTACCTTCGGCACAGAGTATAAATACTCCTAGAGTATAAATGACTCCTAGGATGTATTATAATATTATAGTCGGGAGCAAATGAACTGGTACAGAGTATGTTATAGTCAGGCTTGACCGTCTTTCTCACTTGTTAAAGATCTGAAGCAATTAACTTAAATGATTGTTTGATCCAAACCTTCTCTTTGTGTACAGGGGGTTCGGCTCGGGTTTAGGTTTGGCAGCTTAAATATTTGAATGATTCGGTTCAGAGACGGAGAGCTTTCTAACGGATTCGATGACAATGGTTCGGAAAATGGTTTTGAATAAGAAAAAGTGTTTGCTTTTAATGTTAGTGATATTTCATAACCTGCAAGGGTATAAAAACTTCGGCACAGACAGAAAGTTCGCTTCGTCTTCTCGTTGGCTCAGCTACTTCCTTAGCGGCAGCTTGGCTCAACCAGTGATACTTGCTAGTGCCTACAAAGATATCAGAAACTGTCAATGCCAGTCCAAGAAAGACTGATGGCAGTTTTATCTACGTTTCCCCAGCATCTTCTCCAGTTGGTCCTCTGTGGTGGCCTGTCAACGTCCCGCTTATACACATAAATCATATGCTCATCGAGCCCCCGCATGTGACAGTTTTGGGTTTAGTGTATTTTTTTTTTTTTGTTGTTTCTCCTCCGTTTTCTTTCGGTTCGGTTATCGCTGTGATCAGTGCAGCCAGCAGGTACTCCCCGGCACTCCCCGGCTCGGCGTCAGGTGCATTGATGGCATTTTAATTATGGCTCAAAAAGGAAAAACGTTTAGCAGAGCAAACAAAAGTAAAGTTTGGATTTCTGTTTCTCTTTTTTGCAAATAAATAGCTGCAAGGCGTGAAATTTCTACGACGGAGGTCCAGGTGAATAAACTGCAGTGTGCAACCCGTCCGCCCTGGCCATAAAGAAACACTTGGTGCCAGGCTATAATTATGACCGACTGGCTATTTGTTTTCGGATGCAAATCCCCAATTCGATTTCGGTTTATGATACTCTCGAACCAGTGTGCCTGCACGCACATTGTTATTTTATTTATGAGGCGTGCGCTGTGGGCGTGGCTGTGCTTGTTGATCGGCGCTACAGACCTCCCCGTGTACGCCGTCAGAGGGTTTTCAATCAACGTTTTCTCTGGGCGAAGACAAGCGTGGACCACCCTTTTAATGAAGCCCTAATTACAGTCTTTATAACAAAAGGTGATTACCAAAGCA
Source organism: Lordiphosa magnipectinata (assembly GCA_037044535.1). Lineage (NCBI taxonomy): Eukaryota > Metazoa > Arthropoda > Insecta > Diptera > Drosophilidae > Lordiphosa > Lordiphosa magnipectinata. The sequence continues at coordinate 35,237 of JBAMBO010004213.1, read as the reverse complement.
AACCAACATCAACCAAGACGGAGGAGGAAGGGCCGAACCGGGCACCGACCACATCAACAGCTCTTTAGAATCCAGGCACCTCTCCCAGGGCCCACTTCTGCCCCACCCCGCCGTTGTCGTCTGCTGTCTTGGCTTCCGCCTTAAGGGCAATCCAGCTTGTTTATTTCCAGTGGATCGCAGCACGAAAGCTCCAAAGAGTTTGGCTTGGGTTCTGTTGGCGCTCTGCATGCTGCATTATTTATAACTTTTCATGTTTAAATTTGTAATTTTTGGCGCACTGCAACGCTTGTAAATATTGATTTTAATCGAAATTGCTCCAAATTGCTTGGTCTTTTTTCTTCTCTTTTTTTTTTTGGTCCTTTAAACACTTTTGCTGTTAAGAGCCATTTGAGCTGAGCTGAGAGAGGAGAGAATGTTCAGGCATGCATGTCAATTTCAATGCATTTTGAAAGGTAAATCAAACTCTCTTTTTACGAAAACGGCACTAGATCAGTGTTGCCCAGACATAGCCCCTGGCAATTCACACCGAATGCTCGAATTCCTTCCTCTCTTTACCAGTATTTTCCTTAAATAGAAACTAGTTCAGGCTCACACCCAATTATAATTTATGTATGTAATTAATTTTTTAACAAAAATTCAGCTTCACTCATTTTGACTTTTGTCAGCTCATTTATGGTTTGTTTGTTTAGCTGTTTGGTTGGTTTGGGTTGACGCTGCGGGTTGTCCCCGCTCCTGCTGTTGCTGTGGCTGCTTCTGATGATGATGATGATGATCACCTGAGCCCATTGTCAATTCCCATTGAGAGAGTGGCGCCTGATCGAAAACGTTTTGAGAATGCCCCAAAGTCAAACAATGTGTCATATTAATGCGATTCGAAATGATATTTTATGGTGCTGCGGTAGAGTTGGTCGTAAACATTTATGCGTTACGGCGAATGAGCAAAACAAACAAACAAACAAAACAAACATTCCTGCATACACCTGCCCGCCCGATGATGCGTTGATCCTTTCACTTTTGTTTTTCCTTTTTTAATGAACCTAATGAACAGACGCATAAATCATTGTTCGAAGAAGGAAAAAAAAACACACACAAAAATGTCGTAAGTTTGTCGCGCTCATTAAACCGCCACGCCCAACTGCTCCAACTGCCCATTTCACGGGATTAGTTCAAGAGGTTCTCCAAAGAAATACAAAAAGGAACAGATGTGAAAAAATTGGACAACGCACTTGACAAACAATTTAATGAAAAGTTAACCAATGCACAATGGGCAAAAAGTCCGAAAATTGTGCATAAAGTATTTTTATACTCTGTACCGAAGGTACATAGAGTATATTAAGTTTGTGCAAAAGTATGTAACAGGGATATAAAGTATATATATTCTTGATCAGCATCAACAGCAGAGTCGATATAGCCATGTCCGTCTGTCCGTCTGTTCGTCCGTCCGTCTGTCCGTCCGTCTGTCCGTCCGTCCGTCCGTATGAACGAAGAGATCTCAGAGATGGTAAGAGATAGAGGTTTGACATGTATGGGACATATATTTCTTATACTTGCAGGCAGATCAAGTTTATTTTCAATTTTTGCCACGCCCCCTCCCGCCCCCTCAATTTGGAAAAAACGTCATATCTCCTACAGTTTTGAAGATAGATCGTTCGTACCTTCTAGAGATACCTTGAAAACAATTTTTTATCTATTTGCTGAAGGAATGATAAAGATCGGATGAACGATACTCAAGTTATGAGCAAAAAACGGCCAGTAAACACCCCCCACCCCCCCACCCATCACCACTGCATTCTATTGAACGGCAATTAAAATGAGAGAGAGAGAGAGAGAGAGAGAGAGTGAAACTTAGAGATAAGCGCGTATAACTCGTGAGCAAATGCGAGCTGGGACGTTAAGGGTACAGAGTATGTTATAGTCGGGCTTGACCGACTTTCTTTCTTGTTTTTTATGTTTTAAATACTCAAAATTGTATTTGTTTTCCAATTATGCATACTCAAGAGAAAATAAAACTGTTCCGAAAAAATTTTTAAAGCGTACGGTTTGAAATTGCCGCGCCAACAAAGTCAGCTTACTAAATGCATGCCTGACCTATCGAAATGCAACCGTGAATGTCGATGTTGTGGCTTTTTCTTTAAAGTGAAGACAATTTGGAAATATGGCAAATAATCGTACAGGTATGTAGATTCAACGTTGTATGTTAGTTTTTATATGTTCTGTATGTTTTGTCGTGTATCCTCAATTGTTGTTGGAGTATTTTTACATCTCAAATTTTGTTCTGTGGTGTGTAACTTATTTGCCGCGCGCGCTTGCGAGCAACTAGAACTGGTATGTTTTTCGTAAAAGTATATAGAATACGGTGCTAATAATATTCTTTGCCCGTTTTTGCCCGTTATCGACAAAAATGACATATTGCAGCCGAATATGAGTTTCGCCGCTTATCACTGCTGTTGGTTTGGGACAACAATGGACGCGACGACTCTGCCGTAACGAAGTGGATGTTGGAGAAAATGAATAAATAATTGGCAAAAAGTTTGCAGTTTTATCACGCATATTAAGAAATATTTGCCTAAATGCAACCGTATGTTGTCAAGGTTTAAAGTTACTCACTCAAGGTGGCTTTCGCAGGCGATTATTATAACCTTGGATGAAGAGCTTACGGATCCATCTCCCTCTAAAATGGGTAGACCAACGCTAAGCTATACACAGGCTGGAATGCGTTTGAAACATAAATTAGCAAATGATCTTGCATCGGACACTGACTTTTCAACGCAGCACTTATTAGATGCTGCTTCTGTTTCTGCGAAGAAGGCTAAAGAGGATGATTTGTTTAGCGCATTAAAAGTCGTCAGAGGAGGCCGGAAATCTCAGGTGATTATTCCCCTTACCCCTGAAGAAGCATTGGCATTTTTATTGGAAAATGGACTTACCAAACAGCAGTATATCAATATGCATCATCTAAATAAAGCTCGTGGCTGCAACATTTTCTCCCCATATTCAGCACTTCAAGAAGCTAAAACGATTTGCAGACCAACTCAAACAGAAATTTCTGAAAATTGTTGCGCAGGTTTCAATGCAAAACCTTTTGGACCATACAGCCGAAAGAATATTGGTCCTGCAAAAAGAGGTTATATCTCAAATGGAAAATGTTTCACGTTGCACATTAATAGTAAGCTACGGATTTGATGGGTCTACTGGCCAAAGCTTATATGAGGTTGTCAAAAAAGTCTTGCGGTATTTTTATTGAATTTTCAATTGTTCATAAAATTGATTATAATAATGCGATTTAAGTCAAATATGCGCCGTTTTGTTCGATGACGAGTTCCCAACGAGATGCCAACTTCATAATGCCCCTCTTATAGAAGCTCGCTTCCCTATTGGCAAGAAACTCGGAGAGCCAATTTTCACAGGACTCTCTTGTGGCCAACTTCCGACTACCAAGCTCGTTCGCCATGGACAGAAATAGGTGGTAATCACTTGGTGCGAGATCCGGACTATACGAGATCCGAGCTCCCGGAGCTTCTGGCGCGTCACCAAAGATGTGTGTGGCCTGGCGTTGTCCTGATGGAAGACAATTCGGCCTCTGTTGATCAAAGATGGCCTCTTCTGCATGAGTGCTGCATTCAAGCGGTCCAGTTGTTGGCAGTACAGGTCCGAATTGAGCGTTTGGCCATAGGGGAGCAGCTCATAGTGGATGATTCCCTGCCAATCCTACCAAACACACAGAAGAACCTTCCTGGCCGTCAATCCAGGCTTGGCCACCGTCTGGGCAGCTTCACCGCTTTTCGACCACGACCGTTTGCGCTTCACGTTGTTGTAAGTGACCCACTTTTCATAGCCAGTCACCATCCACTTCAAAAACGGGTCGATTTTGTTGCGATTCAGAAGCGATTCGCATGCATCCATACGGGCAAAAATGTTTCTTTGCGTCAAGTCGTGTGGCACCCATACATCGAGCTTCTTTTTGAATCCAAGCTTCTTCAAATGGTTTATAACGGTTTGATGACTCGTGTCCAGCTCTTGGCCGATGCTACGGCTGCTACTATGCCGGTCTCTTTCGATCAATTCAGCGATTTTATCGCAATTTTCGACGACAGGCCTTCCGGACCGTGGCGCATCTTCGATCACCTCTGCACCAGAACGAAAACGTTGAAACCATCGTTGTGCGGTGGAAATGGAAACTGTATCGGGTCCATAAACTGCACAAATTTTATTGGCAGCATGAGATGCATTTTTGCCTTTATCGTAGTAGTACTGTAAAATATGCCGTATTTTCTCTTTATTTTGCTCCATGTTTGCGATGCTATAACTCACGAACGACTAAAAACAAACAACAATAAATCAAACACGTGTTAGCGCGTGAAAAGAGCTTTCCAAAAAGCTCTAGCGTGAACCGATGCGACGAATACAACTAGAACTACGCGCTTGCAAAGACAAGCTTGTGGAAATACCGCAAGACTTTTTTGTATCGATATTTATTTTAGCGTTAAGGTATTTGAAGACAGAGACAATGGACGCACTGCAATTAAGAATGGATAATGCGATCGAAAGCCAGAAACTGTATATAGAATTATCAAGAGTAGAAGAAAGTAGATGAACAGAGAGACGAACGAAGAAACGTTGTATATAAATGCACAGAAAACCCATATCGATATTGTAAATTGTAAACTGTGTGTATATAGAAATCTTTGTAAATAAAATGTAAATAAATATCCGAAAACTCTAGCAAAAAACAGTCGATTACATTCCATCCAATTTTTTTAGACAAAAAAGGGCTAAAATATAAAACTAATGGTTCTTTTATAGCACCGAGCCATAAAATTTACTTATTTCACTCCATCAGTTCCCATTGAAATTAGGGGCTTCTCTGATTGCGGGCTAACCTCCATATTCTCAATAACTGGTTCTGTTCCCGGTTGCTCAGACACCTCAGCGCTGGCACTTCGTTTAACTCGTCCATTTCTGATTCGGTACTGGATCCGAACTTCTGTCCCGCGCCCATTTCTAATGTCAAAAAAGAGAGCGATGTCCTCCTGGTAACACTAATGTCAATAGTTAAAATCTGGTAATACCAAAAATAAACGGTCTCACTACGTTTTGATGTAACTAGCGCTATTTGTGTAGTTGCAAAATAAGAAAGGACCAAGAAGTGCGCATATGCCGTATTGGCATTCTCTACATGCGTCTGGGATGGGGAGGGGAAACGATTAAATGGAGCTGGAGAATGGGGAGAGAGATACAGCTCTGGCGGAATGCAGTCGCTATTGGCACAGCAACAAATTGCTGGAATAATTACGCGCACACACACTTACAGATTGATTTGTCGAGAAGGAGCTGAGTGAGAGATCGAGGCAATTCATTGATGAACGTGAAGTGTCAAGCAAATTGACTTGCCAGACCCAAAAGAGGGAGGGGGGGGGGGTTGCAACGGGTGTCCACAGGCGGTAGCCCCCCGTGTGAACGACGCTCGGTTGTCGGCAAAACTGTCTTGGAATTTGCCGTTTACATGAATTACGCTCAAATTACCAGCAAAAAACAGCAACTGCAACTGGCTCCGACTGAAAATAGCGGCCAAGCAATGAAAATGCATTGCAAATTAAAATTGCTCGCAAATCGACGCGACGACGACACCAAATGGGGAACGCTGGCAGGTAGTACAGGGTGTCCTCCGCTCTGCCTGGCTACCGATGGCGTCCATTGAGCTCGTTAGGCGATAACTTTATGCGGCATTAAATTTTATGTTGGCCATAAAACAAACAAATACATTTACATTCTCACGACAACCAACAACCGGCGAAACAAGGCAATAACAATAGCGGGTTGCCGGTGGAATGTGCCACGCTGCAGCGCTCTGGTGCTGTATGGAAACGCATAAAGTGGAACATGTTCCTTTACGCCGCGCTACAACTCAACTTGGGTGTGTGTGTGTGTGTGTGTGTGTGTGTACCATGTGACCATTTATGGAAATGAAAGGAAGAAGGAGGCGCTAAGACTTGCATTTCCCAAAATATGAGGCATGTAATCACGTGTCAAATCGCTCACTTTTGACATCATTTTGATGGTAACACAAAACCAAAGAACCAAGCATCAGCAGCAGCAGCATCCTGCGCCCCTTCCCCGGCTATTGAGCAAAGTCAGCCAGCCTTGATGTAAACTGATTAACAAGCCCGATAAGCGATGTGTGCGCGCGCCCCTCAACAATTGCGAGGAGAGTACCACTTTTTGGCCATGCCGCCACAGCAGCCGCCTCTGAATAGTCCTTTGTCAGCTGACGCTGATGGGCATTGTTATGGTTCCTCCTATTATGGCCACAGCTGTTCCAATAGCATGAAAATATGATGCTTCTGTTGTACTCACTTACTAATGGTAACTAGCTGAGGGAACAATGAATCCCGCGGAATGACCCCAAACTGTAAGGAAAGAAATATAAATGCGTATATTGTTGGTTTATTAAGTACATTTTTATCAAATTTGTGGTATAATCTTCCCCAAAAAGTGGAAAAAGGAATGAGCCAAAATGGAAGAAAGGAACTATAATAGCTTATATAGTTGTTTAAAGTAAATTTTCTAAAACTTGTGGTCCAATATTCCTGATAAAGTGGACAAAGGAATGCCGCGGAATGTGCCACAATGGAAGATACCAACTATCATAGCATATATAATTGTTTTAAGTAAATTTTCTAAAATTTGTGGTCCAATACTCTTGAAAAAAAACAAAGAAATGCCGCAGAATGAACCAAAATGTAAGAAAGGACCCATAACAGCAAATGTGCCACAATGGAAGATACCAACTATATATATAGTTGTTTTAAGTAAATTTTCTAAAATTTGTGGTCCAATATTCCTGAAAAAGTGGACAAAGGAATGCCGCGGAATGTGCCACAATGGAAGATACCAACTATCATAGCATATATAATTGTTTTAAGTAAATTTTCTAAAATTTGTGGTCCAATACTCTTGAAAAAAAACAAAGAAATGCCGCAGAATGAACCAAAATGTAAGAAAGGACCCATAACAGCAAATGTGCCACAATGGAAGATACCAACTATATATATAGTTGTTTTAAGTAAATTTTCTAAAATTTGTGGTCCAATATTCCTGAAAAATTGAAATATTGAATGCCGCGGAATGACCCAAAATGGTAGGAAAGAAATATAACTGCGTATATTGTTGGTTTATTAAGTACATTTTTATCAAATTTGTGGTATAATCTTCCCCAAAAAGTGGAAAAAGGAATGAGCCAAAATGGAAGAAAGGAACTATAATAGCTTATATAGTTGTTTAAAGTAAATTTTCTAAAACTTGTGGTCCAATATTCCTGATAAAGTGGACAAAGGAATGCCGCGGAATGTGCCACAATGGAAGATACCAACTATCATAGCATATATAATTGTTTTAAGTAAATTTTCTAAAATTTGTGGTCCAATACTCTTGAAAAAAAACAAAGAAATGCCGCAGAATGAACCAAAATGTAAGAAAGGACCCATAACAGCAAATGTGCCACAATGGAAGATACCAACTATATATATAGTTGTTTTAAGTAAATTTTCTAAAATTTGTGGTCCAATATTCCTGAAAAAGTGGACAAAGGAATGCCGCGGAATGTGCCACAATGGAAGATACCAACTATCATAGCATATATAATTGTTTTAAGTAAATTTTCTAAAATTTGTGGTCCAATACTCTTGAAAAAAAACAAAGAAATGCCGCAGAATGAACCAAAATGTAAGAAAGGACCCATAACAGCAAATGTGCCACAATGGAAGATACCAACTATATATATAGTTGTTTTAAGTAAATTTTCTAAAATTTGTGGTCCAATATTCCTGAAAAATTGAAACATTGAATGCCGCGGAATGACCCAAAATGGTAGGAAAGAAATATAACTGCGTATATTGTTGGTTTATTAAGTACATTTTTATCAAATTTGTGGTATAATCTTCCCCAAAAAGTGGAAAAAGGAATGAGCCAAAATGGAAGAAAGGAACTATAATAGCTTATATAGTTGTTTAAAGTAAATTTTCTAAAACTTGTGGTCCAATATTCCTGAAAAAGTGGACAAAGGAATGCCGCGGAATGTGCCACAATGGAAGATACCAACTATCATAGCATATATAATTGTTTTAAGTAAATTTTCTAAAATTTGTGGTCCAATACTCTTGAAAAAAAACAAAGAAATGCCGCAGAATGAACCAAAATGGAAGAAAGGACCCATAACAGCAAAAGTGCCACAATGGAAGATACCAACTATATATATAGTTGTTTTAAGTAAATTTTCTAAAATTTGTGGTCCAATATTCTTGAAAAAAAACAAAGAAATGCCGCGGAATGAACCAAAATGGAAGAAAGGACCCATAACAGCAAATGTGCCACAATGGAAGATACCAACTATATATATAGTTGTTTTAAGTAAATTTTCTAAAATTTGTGGTCCAATATTCTTGAAAAAAAACAAAGAAATGCCGTGGAATGAACCAAAATGGAAGAAAGGACCCATAACAGCAAAAGTGCCACAATGGAAGATACCAACTATATATATAGTTGTTTTAAGTAAATTTTCTAAAATTTGTGGTCCAATATTCTTGAAAAAAAACAAAGAAATGCCGCGGAATGAACCAAAATGGAAGAAAGGACCCATAACAGCAAAAGCGCCACAATGGAAGATACCAACTATATATATAGTTGTTTTAAGTAAATTTTCTAAAATTTGTGGTCCAATATTCTTGAAAAAAAACAAAGAAATGCCGCGGAATGAACCAAAATGGAAGAAAGGACCCATAACAGCAAAAGTGCCACAATGGAAGATACCAACTATATATATAGTTGTTTTAAGTAAATTTTCTAAAATTTGTGGTCCAATATTCTTGAAAAAAAACAAAGAAATGCCGCGGAATGAACCAAAATGGAAGAAAGGACCCATAACAGCAAATGTGCCACAATGGAAGATACCAACTATATATATAGTTGTTTTAAGTAAATTTTCTAAAATTTGTGGTCCAATACTCTTGAAAAAAAACAAAGAAATGCCGCGGAATGAACCAAAATGGAAGAAAGGACCCATAACAGCAAAAGCGCCACAATGGAAGATACCAACTATATATATAGTTGTTTTAAGTAAATTTTCTAAAATTTGTGGTCCAATATTCTTGAAAAAAAACAAAGAAATGCCGCGGAATGAACCAAAATGGAAGAAAGGACCCATAACAGCAAATGTGCCACAATGGAAGATACCAACTATATATATAGTTGTTTTAAGTAAATTTTCTAAAATTTGTGGTCCAATATTCCTGAAAAAGTGGACAAAGGAATGCCGCGGAATGTGCCACAATGGAGGATACCACCTATCATAGCATATATAATTGTTTTAAGTAAATTTTCTAAAATTTGTGGTCCAATACTCTTGAAAAAAAAACAAAGAAATGCCGCGGAATGAACCAAAATGGAAGAAAGGACCCATAACAGCAAATGTGCCACAATGGAAGATACCAACTATATATATAGTTGTTTTAAGTAAATTTTCTAAAATTTGTGGTCCAATATTCCTGAAAAAGTGGACAAAGGAATGCCGCGGAATGTGCCACAATGGAAGATACCAACTATCATAGCATATTTAATTGTTTTAAGTAAATTTTCTAAAATTTGTGGTCCAATACTCTTGAAAAAAAACAAAGAAATGCCGCAGAATGAACCAAAATGGAAGAAAGGACCCATAACAGCAAATGTGCCACAATGGAAGATACCAACTATATATATAGTTGTTTTAAGTAAATTTTCTAAAATTTGTGGTCCAATATTCCTGAAAAAGTGCACAAAGGAATGCCGCGGAATGTGCCACAATGGAGGATACCACCTATCATAGCATATATAATTGTTTTAAGTAAATTTTCTAAAATTTGTGGTCCAATACTCTTGAAAAAAAAACAAAGAAATGCCGCGGAATGAACCAAAATGGAAGAAAGGACCCATAACAGCAAATGTGCCACAATGGAAGATACCAACTATATATATAGTTGTTTTAAGTAAATTTTCTAAAATTTGTGGTCCAATATTCCTGAAAAAGTGGACAAAGGAATGCCGCGGAATGTGCCACAATGGAAGATACCAACTATCATAGCATATTTAATTGTTTTAAGTAAATTTTCTAAAATTTGTGGTCCAATACTCTTGAAAAAAAACAAAGAAATGCCGCAGAATGAACCAAAATGGAAGAAAGGACCCATAACAGCAAATGTGCCACAATGGAAGATACCAACTATATATATAGTTGTTTTAAGTAAATTTTCTAAAATTTGTGGTCCAATATTCCTGAAAAAGTGGACAAAGGAATGCCGCGGAATGTGCCACAATGGAAGATACCAACTATCATAGCATATTTAATTGTTTTAAGTAAATTTTCTAAAATTTGTGGTCCAATACTCTTGAAAAAAAACAAAGAAATACCGCGGAATGAACCAAAATGGAAGAAAGGACCCATAACAGCAAATGTGCCACAATGGAAGATACCAACTATATATATAGTTGTTTTAAGTAAATTTTCTAAAATTTGTGGTCCAATATTCCTGAAAAAGTGGACAAAGGAATGCCGCGGAATGTGCCACAATGGAAGATACCAACTATCATAGCATATATAATTGTTTCAAGTAAATTTTCTAAAATTTGTGGTCCAATACTCTTGAAAAAAAACAAAGAAATGCCGCAGAATGAACCAAAATGGAAGAAAGGACCCATAACAGCAAATGTGCCACAATGGAAGATACCAACTATATATATAGTTGTTTTAAGTAAATTTTCTAAAATTTGTGGTCCAATATTCCTGAAAAAGTGGACAAAGGAATGCCGCGGAATGTGCCACAATGGAAGATACCAACTATCATAGCATATTTAATTGTTTTAAGTAAATTTTCTAAAATTTGTGGTCCAATACTCTTGAAAAAAAACAAAGAAATACCGCGGAATGAACCAAAATGGAAGAAAGGACCCATAACAGCAAATGTGCCACAATGGAAGATACCAACTATATATATAGTTGTTTTAAGTAAATTTTCAAAATTTGTGGTCCAATATTCTTGAAAAAGTGGACAAAGGAATGCCGCGGAATGTGCCACAATGGAAGGTACCAACTATCATAGCATATATAATTGTTTTAAGTAAATTTTCTAAAATTTGTGGTCCAATACTCTTGAAAAAAAACAAAGAAATACCGCGGAATGAACCAAAATGGAAGAAAGGACCCATAACAGCAAATGTGCCACAATGGAAGATACCAACTATATATATAGTTGTTTTAAGTAAATTTTCAAAATTTGTGGTCCAATATTCCTGATAAAGTGGACAAAGGAATGCCGCGGAATGTGCCACAATGGAAGATACCAACTATCATAGCATATATAATTGTTTTAAGTAAATTTTCTAAAATTTGTGGTCCAATACTCTTGAAAAAAAACAAAGAAATGCCGCGGAATGAACCAAAATGGAAGAAAGGACCCATAACAGCAAATGTGCCACAATGGAAGATACCAACTATATATATAGTTGTTTTAAGTAAATTTTCTAAAATTTGTGGTCCAATATTCCTGAAAAAGTGGACAAAGGAATGCCGCGGAATGTGCCACAATGGAAGATACCAACTATCATAGCATATATAATTGTTTTAAGTAAATTTTCTAAAATTTGTGGTCCAATACTCTTGAAAAAAAACAAAGAAATGCCGCGGAATGAACCAAAATGGAAGAAAGGACCCATAACAGCAAATGTGCCACAATGGAAGATACCAACTATATATATAGTTGTTTTAAGTAAATTTTCTAAAATTTGTGGTCCAATATTCCTGAAAAAGTGGACAAAGGAATGCCGCGGAATGAACCAAAATGGAAGAAAGGACCCATAACAGCAAATGTGCCACAATGGAAGATACCAACTATATATATCGTTGTTTTAAGTAAATTTTCTAAAACTTGTGGTCCTGAAAAAGTGGACAAAGGAATGCCGCGGAATGAACCAAAATGGAAGAAAGGACCCATAACAGCAAATGTGCCACAATGGAAGATACCAACTATATATATAGTTGTTTTAAGTAAATTTTCTAAAACTTGTGGTCCAATATTCCTGAAAAAGTGGACAAAGGAATGCCGCGGAATGAACCAAAATGGAAGAAAGGACCCATAACAGCAAATGTGCCACAATGGAAGATACCAACTATATATATAGTTGTTTTAAGTAAATTTTCTAAAATTTGTGGTCCAATATTCCTGAAAAAGTGGACAAAGGAATGCCGCGGAATGAACCAAAATGGAAGAAAGGACCCATAACAGCAAATGTGCCACAATGGAAGATACCAACTATATATATAGTTGTTTTAAGTAAATTTTCTAAAATTTGTGGTCCAATACTCTTGAAAAAAAACAAAGAAATGCCGCAGAATGAACCAAAATGGAAGAAAGGACCCATAACAGCAAATGTGCCACAATGGAAGATACCACCTATTTATATAGTTGTTTTAAGTAAATTTTCTAAAATTTGTGGTCCAATATTCCTGAAAAAGTGGACAAAGGAATGCCGCGGAATGTGCCACAATGGAAGATACCAACTATCATAGCATATATATTTGTTGTAAGTAAATTTTCTAAAATTTGTGGTCCAATACTCTTGAAAAAAAACAAAGAACCAAAATGGAAGAAAGGACCTATAACAGCAGGAAAAGGCACTATAAAAGAGCAATTAGTTTTATATTATAGCCATTTTCATCTATTTAGAGCATTAAATAAATTAAATGGAATGTAATCGACTGTTTTTTGCAAAGGTTTCTCTATATACACACGGTTTACCACAAAAGAACAAGAACGCCAAGCACTTCTTCAGTCTCACCTTCGTATTTCGAGCTTTGGTGTTCAAATGATTTGGGTCTCGCTGGTGTCGGCCTTTTATATCGTTTGCTCGCTTTCGGCTCACGCCAGCCTGAGTATTGTGCAGGGTAGCCTTCGATAATTATCGATAGCGATATAAGGCGCCAATACGTCATTATTCAAATTCAAACCAGCCGTTATTTCATAGCTTCATTTATTTACCCCACACAAGAACATGGTAGGGTTCCATAAATACGAACGCCAAATACTTCTTTTGTCTTAACATTGTATTTCATGCTTTGGTGTTCAAATGATTTGGGTCTCGCTGGTGTCGGCCTATTATATCGTTTGCTCGCTTTCGGCTCACGCCAGCCTGAACATTGTGCAGGGTAACTTTCGATAGTTATCGACTACTAATCGATATCGTTATAAGGCGCCAATACGACATCATTCAAATTCAAACCAGGTGCTCAATTTAATTGTGCGTGCTGATACAATGCGTCACAACCTTCGCTTCTCTTAGTTATGGATTTCAGTATTAAAAAAAAGTATTTGTATTAAAACTTCCTGGCAAATTCCTAGTTTAGCTTTTCTTTGCTTGTGTATCCTGCAACATGAACGAAATCCGCAGATTCTTAAAGATAGTTGGCCTATCGATAGCGTTTGTGGATTGATTGTGGATTGAGCTGATAATTATGCTGGAAGTGATGAGCGTACATTTTGAGTGGAATGCTTGCTGGGGAACCAGAAGTGTGCAAAGATTGGTATGAGATGGTGATTATGCCAAATTGATGAGGCGCCTCGAAGGATGCCTTCCATGGACACAAAGGTCGGATAGATGTTGTCGGTTCAGACGTATTCTTAGCCTGTTTATCGCCAGATCAGAGGCAAGTCTATTGGAGTGGTCTAACAGTCGGTCATGATAACTGCTGGTGTGCACATTGATTTGGGCGCAAAATTTCAAAACGTCCAATTCGCGTTATATAGTGGTATGCCTCACATAGAAGAATCAACTTTCTTAAGGGTTGTAGAGCAAACCGTACCCCGTAGCTGGATCCCCCAGGTTCGAGAAGGCATGATGATCAAGGATTTTGGATCGCCAATCAAGCTCCTACGCCTTAGCTGCCCTTATCTGCTGCCCGAATCACATGCACTTTCCATGTCAAGTGGCTATCCAGAGTCACACACAAGGTATTTAACAACAGAGTCGCACTCGAGCAACTTTACCGGGTCTCATAGCGAACGTTAAAAAGTAATTTTTGAACGATAAATGGCTATGTTTCACTTGGTCGCCTATCGACCAAAGCCATCCAGGATCTGCTGGACCTTAACAGATGCCGTTCTGCGGCTACGGCAGATCCGCGGTAAACAGAGAATTGAATGGAGAATTTCCAACGAAGCAACTTTAATCAACAGATACATTTTTTAAAGTGTCATGCTCAGTCAGCGAACTATCGTCCCCCAGTATAATGTATGTAATACCTGCTTCAAGCAGTATAATTCCTCCGGAGACATTATTATACTATATCTCCGACAGCATAAAGTATACACAGCATGACGAGCTGAGTTGATATAGTCATATCCGTCTGTCAGTCTGTCCGTCCGTCTGTTTCTATGCTGTCTTCTTCTTCAGTTTAAAACATATCTTAACCAAATTTTGTCTTTTAGTACAAATACGCTGCATATTTGTAGGAATCAGCCAGATCGGAAATCTGTAGCATAGGAACAATCGGTCAAAAAACTAGTTTTAGTGAGAAAAACTGTTTTGCTTTCAATGCAAACGTCCCCAAAACTCGTATTTATAAGTTTTCTATGCTTTCACATAATTCTTCCAAGTATGATGAAAATCGGACAATTATATGGTATAGCTGCCATACAAAATATAGTTCTGTAAAATAGTCTTAGTAAGAAAAACTTTTTTGTATTCAATGCTATCGCTCCCAAACTTGTTATTGGTCCATATTATATGTTTCCACGCAATTTTGCCAAGTTTGATTCAAATCGGACTACTATAGCATATAGCTGCCATAGGAACTATCGTTCGAAAAAGTATTAATAGTGAGAAAAACTTTTTTTGTTTTTAATGTTAGCGTTTTTATACTTTCCAGTTCTGAATTTTATCAGTTTCCACACAATTTTGGGGGGGGGTTTGATCAAAATCGGTTGAATATATCGTATTGCCGCACATTTTAGGTGCAACGTCACGTGCTCATCTCAAAGTATGTGTTACATAGAGATGGCAAAAGCTCCGATAAAGCTCACGGCTGGTTTTTTGCATACCTATCGAACTATCGAGTCGCCGATTGCTCAAAGCAGCTCAGTGCGCGGAACATTTAAACTTCAACTGTCACTACGAACGCTTAGAAAAAGTGATGTTAAATTTAGCCGACATATTTCCTCATTAAGGTCATATTCTAGCCGTTTAAGCTTAGTACTCAGACAAACTAAATCGATTATCTCTGTCAAGCTGGAAAACAGAAAGCATTACAGTGACCCCATAATAATCGACAAGATGTCAGATTTGCAGAAACTTCCTTTCGACGCTTTTGCTGATTTGGGAAAATTTGATGAAATGCTGAAAAATTAAAATAAACTGAGGCAGTTTGTACGTTTTTTTTTGGTTATGAACTATACAAAATTTTCAGAAACAATTCCTACCAAAAACAGGTGGAGAAGGACCCGCACAATTTATTAGAGCAGCTATTCGAATGGTATTTCCCCGGACACATTGGTTTCTGCTTATAGCTGGAAGGGAGCCAGCACTAAGCCAAGTGCCAAAAAGTGCTTCCTTGTCACAACCATTAAAAGTACGCAAATATTTCTATTATTGGGTAAATAAAATTAATTATTGTTTCTCTTAAATAATTGGCATATTAAATTCCAATGTACAGACAAGGAAATGAACGATGTTTCACGCTAAATATAGGGTGACAAAAAGAAAACATGGGGAATGAATTTTTTTGAATTTTTGATTTAATTTGTCAATTTTATATAAGATCAATTTTTGTTAAATATGTATAATACACGTATATAAACATTTGTTTTTAAGTTTATTTTATATTACTTAAAATATTATTCATACAATGTTATTATATACAATATGTGAATAAACGTATTTCAATGTTATTATTCAATTAAATATTTATTTTTATCACAAGCAAACGATTAGAAATAGGAATCGAAAAAGACTCGGAAATTATTAAAAATATGACCCAGTAATGATTGTAAATATGACTCGAAAAAGACTCTCAAATGCTTGAAAATATGACTCAAAAGTGATTGGAAATATGGCTCGAAAAAGTTTGGAAATACGGCTCGAAAACTCTTCAAGAAGAGTCGCGGATAGGGTACCATTTTCTCCCGACCAAAGTATAATTTATGTTCAGAAAACGAGCGCAATTATGACTATTTTAATCAGACAGAGGACTCGATAATGACTCGAATGTGATCAAAAATTTCATAAAATGTTGGCTAGGCAGTTCATATACATCGCATCCTGTGGGATTTGGACCCATGAAAAGCATTTCGATGCAGTTTTTGTAAAAAAAAAAAAGCATGGGAAGCTGTGGCTGCCGGGGTCAGAAAAGATGGTGAGTTTTACTAAGAAACATGAAATATTGTAAAATATAGATTGCAAGATAGCCTGGAAGTCTCTGCGGGACAGCTACCGCTACCAAGAAAGAAGCTACCCAAAAGTGGAAGTGTCGGTGGTGTCGCCTTGATGCAGCCATAAGTGGGTGATGGTGACGACTGGCAGTTTGCCCAGTACATGCAGAGATCTTATTTCATATCTCACATTTTTCATATATATGTCATATTTTGAAATTTTGTATAATTAAATACTCTCATTTCAATTAAAATGTAATTAAATTAAATTAAAATGCAAAACAACAGCTGAAAATCCAGTGTGACCGTTTCACATTTTGTGGTATTTTGATGAACGGTGGTGTTTTGACGTTGAACAGTCAGACTGCACCTTACGCCTTACTCCTCCTCGGTGGAGGTCAAAAATGAACCCATTGCGGGACAGCTGAAAATGGAGTTGGATAGCGGTGCGACTGCTGTGGGCGGTGTGGGAGTGGCTGTCAAACGTGAACGCGAGGTGGAGGATTTAGAGTTTACGCCAAATAAAATAAAAATGTATGAAAATTAAAAATATATTTTTCAATCTCTAGCGTTGAGTTTTACTTAAGAGCCAGAATGATGACACAGTCCAAATCCATGATTTGCAGATACTCCGAGCCGCCGTCCTGGAGACGATAGCAGCATTCCTGCAAAGACATGCATATTCAACCAACTTGGAATGAAGCCTCAAGTGCTACTACCCACCCCAATCTTGTCGCATATCTCGGCTTTTGTCAGGACCGCATAAAGCACTATGTACTCCACAAACTGTTGTGGAGTTTGTACTTTGGTACAAACTTCTACAAACGATTTTAACTGCCCAAAAGGCAGACATCCAAATAATCCTCCAAGTAGTAGTCCGGGATTATGCCCGACATCTCAAACAGATCGGCCTTGTTGACAGCATTCTCGATCCCCTTAAGACGATGGCAGGACGCATATAATTTTCCGATATCTGTACAATTGACTTGAAGGCCTCCTCCTCGATCTGCACCTGCCTTAAGTCACAGAAGTGTCTCAAACGCGCAATAATTTGATCCTCGCCCAACACCTTGAACCGGCATCAACATATCTGTGTTCCTGTTGCTCATCGTAGTTGGAAAATTATTTTTGGCAAAACGCAAACACTTAGAATTTGTTTTTGTCAACAAAACAAAACAGTTGGCCACCAGTTTGACCGTGTCTGTATTTGGCCTCTTTGGCTTATATATGGGCTTACTAAATATTTATGAGGATGCTAAATTTATTAAGTGCAATTTAGGCCCAATTTCTCAATGTCCGGTTAGTCAAACTTACCGGCAGGTTGGCCGAATTCGCGTGTCTCATGCTGTCTTTGGCGAGAACCGAGCGGCAAAGTTAACCGCTGCCTGATGATGGGGTCAAATTTCAACCTGCCGGCAAGTTTCGATAGAATTATCGATATTTTTATCGATCGACAAACAGCTGTGCCCAAAATTTGTATTGTTTACTTTGTCAATTGCCAAAACAAAATGTTTATAAATAAACAAATTTGGAAAATAATGGAAATGGAAGATTCAGGCGGTAAGACAAGAAGACACAGGCGCGGAAATATGGAACTTTCTGTTCAGCAGAATAGCAGCCGCCGCATTCATGGCATATGTTTTGAGCGCCACGCCGGCATAAAGCAAAGCAGGTAAACTAACTGCCCGCCGTCTGCAAAATCGAAGGACCCACCTGGTCAATGGCACCACCAATTGCCTCATGCGATGTGGTATACCGAAAGTGATCTAACCGCTGATCCGTGTGCACCGCCAGCACCAGGAACGGTATTACCACAATGGCCAACATGGTGGTAACAAACTCAGCATGTCAAATAAATCTTGCTAGGATTAGAGCAAATATCTTCGCTAAGTAACAGGTAAAACCTTAACTTCAGTTGTGATTCAATTTATTATTATGATTTGGATTGTTAACAGGAATCGTGGATTGTTGTCGGAGAGCAAACTTATGGTGGTGCTGCGCTCTTATGCAAGTGGCTTCTTCCTTATCATTGCGGGCGACTTCTGTTGAGTCAGACTTCATTCGGCAAACCGTGCTATCCGTGCCATCACAAACAGGCACTGACTGATTGATTTGTGCTAAAATTTAAGAAGCCAATTAAATATTTTTAAAGCTTACATATCATAAATAAAAACGTACCATAATTTTCAACCACATTTTCCAATCCTGTGGCTGAGCTTAGGATCATGCCACGAATTTTTTGGAAATAGACAAGACTCCAGCGGGGCTGGGAAAGCCGCCGCAGTTCCAGAAGTCTCCAGCTTCTTAATTGCGAATTATTTTCGCGATCGTTTTTTTAAATTCTCGTACTTATCCCGTAAGTCTTTCCATGGGCGATGAACTCCGGCATCGCGGCATACTGATCGCCAAGCCCAGGCCTTCTGCTTCCAGGTCTCCGCATCCAAAAATGGATTTGTTTGACTCTAAAAATCAGCAAGCGAATGTTCCTCAGCCGCAGAAAAGTTCTTCGCTCTTGGTCTTTTCGGTGTTTCACAGTGATTCATCATCGCATGCAATTTTATTTAACTATTTTGAAAAATAACAACCAGCGACAACAATAGCATTAAAAAATGCCAAAACAAACAGCTGTTTCGTCTACAGTGTCAGGTCACACTTTTGCAGCGATAGCAATTAATCGCTATCGGGTGAACCTGCCGGTAAGTCTCGCTGAGAAAACCAAAAGACTTAACCTCTGGTAATTCCGGCCGGCAAATTTGACCGGCCGGTACCTAACCGCAACTTTTGAGAAATTGGGCCTTAGCGTGCTAAATTTTCCGCACTTCTCAGAACAGGCCTTTGGAGATACAATTTTCGCTGCCTCAGTCAGCTGTTCGCTCTCATTTACGCTCTCTAGATACATTTGGTCAGCTGTTCGCTCTCACTTACGCTCTCTGGATACATTTAGGAATATGTCCGTCTCGCTCTAACGACTGTGTTTTCCTACTGGCTCTGTAAAGTATGAGCATTTTTATATTCTGTACCGAAGGTACATGGAGTATATTAAGTTTGTGCAAAAGTATGTAACAGGGAGAAGGAATCATTTCCGACCCTATAAAGTATATATATTCTTGATCAGCATCAACAGCCGATTCGATATAGTCATGTCCGTCTGTCCGTCTGTCTGTCTGTCCGTCTGTCCGTCTGTCCGTCTGTCCGTCTGTCTGTCTGTCCGTCCGTATGAACGAATAGATCTCAGAGATGGTAAGAGATAGAGGTTTGACATGTATGGGGCATATATTTCTTATACTTCCAGGCAGATCAAGTTTATTTTCAATTTTTGCCACGCCCCCTCCCGCCCCCGCAATTTGGAAACAACTTCATATCTCCTACAGTTTTTGAGATAGATCGTTCGTTCCTTTTAAAGATACCTTGTAAACAAAATTATTTATCGATTTGCTGAAGGAATGATAAAGATCGGATGAGCGATACTCAAGTTATGAGCAAAAAAGGCCAGTAAACACCCGCCACCCCCCCACCAATAACCTCAGCAACATACCCTAACCGTTCAACACAGGCAATCTTAGTGCGAGAGAGAAAGAGAGAGAGAGAGAGAAACTTAGCGAGCGCACCGCGTTTGACTCCTGAGCAAATGCGAGTGTAAGGGTACAGAGTATGTTATAGTCGGCTTGCCCGACTTTCTCACTTGTTTTACTATTATTATTTTCAGGTTTTTGTTCTTTTTCTTAGACTTTTTTTTTTTATTATTATTTATTTTGTTTCTAAATTTTCCATCACCTTGTGTAAATTTGGCAACTTTATTTAGATTGTGTAGATATTCTCTTCACTTATCTGTTTATGTAAGTTTGATTGCAAGTGTAATGTGTCTGATTATGAGCGTGATTACAGCGTACCGCCTGTTTAATGAGTTCACTCCATCGAACCTCTACTGTACTTATTTCCTTAAGTTTCTTTTATGCCGTTTTGCCTTTTGCTAAAAATGTGCGCAAAATTTATGGCCAGCAATTTGGTTGCATGTCATTGCAGTCGACTCAAGATGTGGCAACCTGATTAAAAGCGGAAATGCCCTGACAAAGGGTGGGGAGGGGGCAGTTGAACAATTGCTAGGGAGATGGTGCCAGCTCCATCAAAATGAACTCGGATCTGGCCCATCTACTATTTGAGAAACAAAATCAATTGCGGGCTGGAACTAATTGATGTGCTGGTCATATATCATAATAGCACCTGGTGGATCAAAAGAAAAACAAAAACAAAACACATAAAAAACAGGTAGCCAGCTCTCGTAATAATGGGTCAGTCAGTCAGTCAGTCAGAACCAGAAGAAGTTTTAAGGGCACGCGCGAGTCATTTATCATAAGTCCGAGCCGTGCCAAGCAGAGGCTCTGGCTCATCTCATATTGACATATTGGCAACGCCCTCATTAGCCAAACGATCCGATCAGAGGTCACAGACCCAAAACTAAATGATGATTTATGCAGATTTTATGATGCCCTGGCACACCCCCTGGCGAGCATAAAGATAAGGTTTATGGGTAGGTTGGGTTGATATCAATAATCCACTCAGTTGAGACATTTGTTTTAGGCTAACGAAATGCATTTTGCGGTCATGTGAAATGGTTGGCGTTAAGCCATAAACTTAGACCACCTCTATAAAAATCACTGGGTGTTCTGAACGGGTTAAGATAAAGTCATAAAATGTTCCTAAACGAAATTAAGTTGTTGTGATCGACATGAATCGTGGGATCGTTAAAGTTTTTCTTTTCTTTATGATTTTCCTTTGAGGAAGGTAATTGTGTAAGACAAAGGAACAGCGGAGGGCTTGAAAATTATTTGTAAAACGTCGGATTTATGATCGGCCGAACACCTTTCGCCATTCCCACCGACGCAAATAGCTTTTGAGTGACTTGCCAGCGGTCGATGAAGTAGGTCAGAGCTTTGTTTTCGCACACCAATACACTTTGACTTTTTGGTTTCGCTCTAGATGACAAACGCTGCTTAACAACATCGACAAGAGCTGAACACATGCCGAAAAGAGCAAATAGCTTTTGAGTGACTGGCCAGCGGTCGTTGAAGTAGGTCAGAGCTGGTTTACGCTCTCACTTTTTGGCTTCGCTCTAGATCAGTGGTGTCCAGACTCACACAATCAAGCATTGGGCTTCTGTACACTTCGGTAAACATCAAGAAGTCAGACGTTTTACTGCTTTACACTTTACAGAAACGAACAAATGCCTCGAGAGAGAACAAAAAGAAAGCCGCCGAGCGTGCTATTTATACAACACATGTATTTTCTCTCTCTACACGTGTGTCTGCTGCCGCGCCGGCAGAATTATGAGTTCCTATCCCATGGGACACCACTGCTCTAGATGTCAAACGGAGGTTTAAGCGCGGTGATGCTTGGCCAGAAAAAAACTGGAAAGTAAAAACCTGCCGACCGTTCTCCTGCGGAATTTTTGCGATTTTTTTTTCGATAATTCACTCTCAGTCAGTTTCAACATTTGCTTTCGCTTCAGTGACAAATACTTTGTTGCAGAAATCTGCCCAAGACACCGAGCTGATCTTATGGGCGCCTAATAATTAGCGATTCTTGTCAGACACACACACACACACACACAGAGACAGACACAGAGTCGCTTGCATATGGAGAAGGCGCATTCAAATGGACACTGTCATAAAAATTTATAATAACAATAATTCAATGTCCCAGCTGGATGTCATTGTTGCCATGTTAACGCTTATTTTTTGTTTACATTTTTAATAAATTTTCGAAAAATAAAAGTCTATAAGAAAACACACACAAACAAACACACACACAAAGGGAATTTCGCGGTATTTTCACGCTTGAAGGCATCGGAGGGATCGGCGAGTGCCGCCGCTGTTTGGTTTTAGGTTTCATTCAAAGGAAACGCTGCCGTTGCTGCTGCTGCCGAGGCTTAAAATGATAACAAGACTTGATCAGCATTTGAGCTGGCAGCAGCTTTGGCTTTATAGGAAAAGGGTTCTGGTTCTGGTTCTGATCGTTCTTCTCCTTTGTCTCCTTTCAATACTCCTTCTTTGCGCTGTCCGCCTCCTGCTTCGGGGATCAACTGATTCAATAGCTTCTGACTTCAACTTTATTTTTACGCTTGAATTTCACTTGGCTGTTTCAATTTGATTTTGATGCAAAGGAAGCTTGTGGTGTAATCGTGTTAGACATTAAGAGGATTTTGGGAAACCTAAATGTTCTACGCCACAGAACAGGCGCCTATACACTTATATGTCATATACACTCAGAAAAAAACACATTCATTTCAAACCCGTCTTTCAACCAAATTTTGGAACAGCCAAATTTTACAATTGCGAAAGTGAAAATGAGAGAAGGGCTGTAAATCGCATAATGTTGGCGAAAGCAAAAACGGGACGCAGCTTTTAAGCTTTCAATGTGGTGTTAATAACATTTTATGCTCAACTTGAAAACATTTTTGGGGCACTTTAGAAACTTTTAAGCTTCTTTTAGAAACATGTTGAGTACAATTGTGCTAATTTTTGCAAAATTTTGAAAATATTTTTGTAAAATCCGGGCACAAACGAGCCTACCTACCTACCTACAAGTTCTCGAGCCCAGTCAAGTCCAACATAATCGGAGAGCACGAAGAACATCTTCATTCTGTTTTGAAAATACTTTGTAAGCAAGGCTTGTGCATTATGTCAATTCGCCAAAACTGAGGTAAATTTCTCAGCTTCACCATAAAGCCCTCAACTAGAGGAACCCCAGAGTCCGAGGTAGGTCTTCGACGCAGCTAAGCAAATCTGCACAGAGGGAAAAAACCAGGAACATTGAACTCAAGGTGAAAACAATGCATGAACGGTATTTCTCAGTTGTAGTACAATGTTTTCACATAAAGCACCATTTTTTTTTTTTTCGGTTTTCAAGAACTTGATTTGAGTTAATATTGTTCCGTTTTCAAGAACATTTTATACTCGACTGCAAAAAAAATTTGATTGATATTGGAATATTCAAAAAATACATTTTTCATAATTTTTAAAAACAATCTTCTCATTTGTCATTTGATTTATTGCACAGCTTGGTTTTATCTGCAAAAATTCGGGTGATTACAGGCAAAAAACGGGAAGATTCAAAGTTTGAGAAGCTATAGTTTTGTTACGCTTTGTCGCACAGCTAAATGATATATTTGAAAGTTGTTGCAAATTGCTCTTTAATTTATATTATGAGATAATTGTGCGTAGCTCTTATCGAAAACAAGAAAAATGGGAAAAAAGTGAAAAAATAAATTTTTTTCGTATATAACCTGAAAACTATTGCCTGCACAGAAAATTACAATGTTAATATCTATAGCTTTGTCTTTGAAAATTGTTGTTTCAATAGCTAAAAGCAATAGTTTCAGAGATATACACACCTGATCATATTAATAGGTACACACCGGAATTTTTTAATTATAGATGGTTTTTTCGTTCTTTTAGTGTTGACAACTTAATAATTTTTAGTTTTTTGTTGTTGTCAATGTCTGGCCACACTGTGACAAAGAGTTGAAAGAGGGGCTGCACCGTATATCAAAGCTTTTCTATAAATTGCGAGTCCACCACACTTTTCGCCTGATCATAATAATAGGTACAGTCTCCGTTTCTCTCAAGTATCAAGTGAATAATTTTGTAGTCAGTGATCTTTTGGTAACTAAAGGTAAATTAAGTATAGCTCCTGTCAATACAGAGAATTAAATAATTATTTTAGAAAAAATGGGTCGAATTCTCATTGTACTAAAGAAGAAGCTCGATTGGTTCCTAGTCTGAGAAAAGAAGGCAAATCTTTACGAGCCATCGCCAAATTAATGAACAGGTCACATAATTTTTTTAAAAATGCATTAGAAAGAAAACCAAGACAGGAAACCCGTGGAAGGCCACAAAAAACAACAGAAACCCTTGATCACTACATAGTAACTTTGAGCAAAAAGGACCCATTTAAGTCATCGATGGCTATTGCAGCCGAAATTGGGAATTCAGTTAGTGCTCCAACTATCCGAAGACGACTACAAGATGCCAACCTACCAGGAAGAATTGCCAGAAAAGTCCCACTTATGCGCAAAAAAAATATCACCATGAGGCAAACTTTTGCAAGGGACCACAAAGACTGGGTAGGATGCACCGGGGAGAAAAACTGGAGAAACATATTATGGAGCGATGTAACCAAGATTAATTTGTTTGGGAATGACTGTGAAAGGAATGTTCGACGCCCTAATGGAAAGGAATTCCATCCACGGTTTACAAAAAAAACAGTCAAACATGGAGGTGGCAATATAATGGTATGGGGTTGCTTCTTCTGGTACGGCGTAGGTCCAATTTATCAGACTATGAACAAAATGAATGCTGAAGAGTACAAATCCATATTGGAAACAGCTATGGTACCGTATGCTGAGGAAAATATGCCATTACGTTGGGTATTTCAGCAAGAAAATGATCCTAAACACACATCAAGGCTGTTATCTAAATTTTTCGAGGACCAAAAAGTTGACGTTCTGAAGTGGCCAAGCCAATCCCCCGACCTTAACACCATTGAAAACTTGTGGGGAGACTTAAAGCAAAGCATTCATTTTCAAATAAACAAAAATTATGGGAAGGTGTCCAAAAACTGTGGTATTAGACACCAGTAGACCCCTGCCAGGCTCTTATTAAAAGTATGCCAAAAAGAATAGCAGTAGTGGCCGAAAATATAGGTGGATACACTGGATACTAAGTTAGGAAATACTAATTTACCTAAAAAAAGAACACAAAATGGAAATACAAATTTTTTTCTTACCAACACATGAAGTGTGCCTATTATTATGATCACTCACTGACAACGTATCTGAAACACAAAATTATCTCTTTTATGTTATACTATTATTCTATGTTACAATTAAGTTGATTTTATTAAAAACAAATAGTTTAAGAACCAATGAGAACAAATTTTAAGTTTGAAACAATGAATAAAACTGTTTTCTGTTACCTTAAAGCCAGAGTTGATGTGTGTGCCTATTAATATGATCAGGTGTGTAAATCAATTCGCGATTCTCAAATTTGAAGTTAAGCCTTTTGGCAAAGATTTATAGATATTATAGATGATGCATGTGAAACCAAACACGATTTTCTCGGGAGCTGACATTGGACCCCAAAAAAAAAACAAAAAAGTTTGTATGAGATGCAGTATCTATTAATGTAGTGTCTATGCTTTTAGACAGTCTCCTACCACATATAAAAAATCTGGCTGGTAAATATTTCATGCATAAATATGCCCTTTTTTACTTAATTTGACTGGACTCAAAAGGTTCTGATTTGGTTCTAACCAGGCAAACCGGAACCAGAACCGGAACCGTATACAGAAAAGAACCGATTAAAACTCAGAACCAGAACCAATATTTTTAATTTTTTTTGTATACCGGTATCCGAGAACCGATACTCTTGGAAACGAAAAGACCGAAAAGAACCTCAACATTGTACCGGTACAGTTTCGGTTCTGAGTGCAACAACTAGACTGCAATGCTGGCTATTACCCAAAGATTTTTTGGTAATATTGCATCCTATATTCCATACAAAATGCGCAATACGTTCAAGTGGCCCATGCGACACCTAGCCGAGGTTTTTTACGCGTGAACTCCATGCAAAATAGCAGCCCACCTCCCGCCCAACAGACACGAAAATGCGAAGGAAAAACATAAAGTAATGTAAATTACGGGCTATATAGGGTGAAATAGCAGTTTTTGAATCAGGAAGATAAACTTCGCAGTCGATTTCTCGATAGAGTTTATTGTAATCAGAACAGAGTACACGAAACGGTTTATGCAAGTCATAGTTAGTAATACAACGATTCAGTGATAAGGGGATATAGAGAGTAATAGGAACATTAAGATTAATTTAGCCAACCAACTCAGATGAGACGATTTCACCATTAAAATGTCTATGTATAAAGATAACCCCAAGCATAACTCTACGGTATATTAGGGAGGAAAGGTAAATTAAGTCTACGAGAACGAAGGTTTCTATCTTAAACCACGAAGAGAGAACAATAAGAATTGCTTTTGCACAGATTTAATTTTATCTTGGTGGGTCGAATATGGCGGAGAACACACTCATGAAAAGAGAAGTGTACAGAACCTTCGTCGTATAGGGATCGTTAAATTTGATTGACCAGCGCCTAATAAATTTTCACAAAACACTTTAATGGCATCAATCATTATCCATTTTCCAAAACTTCAAAACGTTTTCAAATTAAATATGTAGTTAAAAGGTGGTCAGAAAACAAGACCATGTTTCTACAATTGTATGTATGCCTTTAAGAATTGCAAGTAAGCGTAGAACTTTTATTTTCGGGGTATAATTATTTGGTCTTCGCTAAGAAATCGGATGGACGGAAACTCCATGACCAATTTTGATTAATATTTTACCGGTTCATACCGGTACGTACCGGTATATCGAAATAAAAATCCAGTTACCAACATGGAACCGAATACCGAAATAATTTTAGAACCAAAATATAACCTATTACCGAAACACAGGTTTCGGTACGAACCAAAACCGGAACCGGAACCGAAATACGAATTGGTTTGATTCCCTGTTTCTAACATTATTTCGGTATTCGGACATAATTCCGTACTCGTATCTGAAATTTTATTTCGGTATACCGGTACGTACCATAACGGTAACGATATACCATAAAAATAGCAATAAAGATCGATCATTGGTTTGGCGCCCATCCGATTTCTTAGCGAAGACTTAATAATTACACACCGGAAAATAAACGTTGTCAACGACATACATACAATTGTGAAAACTTTGTTAAGTTTTCTGACCACCATTTTAGTTGTAGTCCATTTTGAAGCCGCCAATTGTATATCGATATCGATAAGTATTTTTGCGTTATGGTCACACTGTATATATATGACTCTCTGCAGAAGGCGTTAGTAGATTAGAGACAGACATTCAGACGAGACAGACGGTCGAAGACGAAGACGTGTATATGGGCATTTCCATGATGTCAAACACATTAAAAGCAAAAACAAAAAAAAATCCGAATAATTGGGATATTTATTTTGAAAATAAGCTTCACTTATAACCACTGTTGCCACACTTGGTGTTTTTGCACCAGAAATGGTGTTTTTTTTTTTCCTGTTGGTTTTATTGGAATTGGCTCTTTTGCATGGAGCCCGAAAAAGACTCAGAAATTAAAAGTGTTTCAAAAATTCTACGAAGTAAGACCACCCAATATTTTGAGAATAGCCATGACAAGATGGTGGCGCGATCTTGCTTGAGCAGTGGGATGTTCCCTAAATATTATCCTTGGCTCAGACTCTAGAAGTCTACAATTTAAGCCAAAAGAAAAAGTCAATTTAATGAATAAACCAGAAATCAAAAGTTATTTAAACTGTATTCTTGAAATTAAAGATTATCAAAGATATGAATACGGAATTTCAATCAGATTGAGACTAGAATCTACTTTAAAATCAACACAAGACACCAAAAATTGACTTTATTCAGAAAATTGCTAAACACGAATCTGTTTTCGGAAATGGTCCATCAAGTGTAGATTTTTAGTAACTTTAGCTTAAGGCGCGTTTAGTTTGGAGTCCGATATTTT
This sequence comes from Lordiphosa magnipectinata, assembly GCA_037044535.1. Lineage (NCBI taxonomy): Eukaryota > Metazoa > Arthropoda > Insecta > Diptera > Drosophilidae > Lordiphosa > Lordiphosa magnipectinata. Next base: position 7,194 of record JBAMBO010004213.1, on the reverse strand, counting down.
AAATTGACTCCCTATGAAAGTAGGGAGTTCAAATAAAGTATCTCAAACAATTCTACGATTTTTTTAAGCGAAGATATACCATTTTGAATACATGCCTGTCTAACAAGCTACAGAGTAAATTCAATGTTTATTTGGCAAATAGCAGCTATATAGGAGATGAGAAATCATCCCTTAATGAATTTGTGAAAAAAGTATTTGGTCGTAAAGTGGAAAATTTTTACAGATTGGAAGCTTTATTTCGTTAAGCATACTCAGATACGTCATTGTGATAAGATCAAGTTGTTGTTTTAGTATTTTGACTTACAGACCAATACTTATTCAGACTTCTTAAGACTTACGTTGTTCGTTTTACCGTTTTATCTTTGTAACCACTCATTCAGATTGTTTTGAAATTTGGACACAATGTAGAATTAAATCCGAGGAAGCCATTGGTATTAAAATCTCAATTTTAACATTTTATTGCCACAGTAACTAAATTAATACATGAAATATTTTTTGGGTTTTTACGTACGTTTAATAATACTCAAGAAATGAAATGAATGTATAATTTAACGATTTTTATACTCTTGCGGCATTTCCGCAAGCTTGTCTTTGCAAGCAGGTTCACGCTAGAGCTTTTTGGAAAGCTCTTTTCACGCGCTAACACGTGTTTGATTTATTGTTGTTTGTTTTTAGTCGTTCGTGAGTTATAGCGTCGCAAACATGGAGCAAAATAAAGAGAAAATACGGCATATTTTACAGTACTACTACGATAAAGGCAAAAATGCATCTCATGCTGCCAATAAAATTTGTGCAGTTTATGGACCCGATACAGTTTCCATTTCCACCGCACAACGATGGTTTCAACGTTTTCGTTCTGGTGCAGAGGTGATCGAAGATGCGCCACGGTCCGGAAGGCCTGTCGTCGAAAATTGCGATAAAATCGCTGAATTGACCGAAAGAGACCGGCATAGTAGCAGCCGTAGCATCGGCCAAGAGCTGGGCATGAGTCATCAAACCGTTATAAACCATTTGAAGAAGCTTGGATTCAAAAAGAAGCTCGATGTATGGGTGCCACACGACTTGACGCAAAGAAACATTTTTGCCCGTATGGATGCATGCGAATCGCTTCTGAATCGCAACAAAATCGACCCGTTTTTGAAGCGGATGGTGACTGGCGATGAAAAGTGGGTCACTGACGACAACGTGAAGCGCAAACGGTCGTGGTCGAAAAGCGGTGAAGCTGCCCAGACGGTGGCCAAGCCTGGATTGACGGCCAGGAAGGTTCTTCTGTGTGTTTGGTGGGATTGGCAGGGAATCATCTACTATGAGCTGCTTCCCTATGGCCAAACGCTCAATTCGGACCTGTACTGCCAACAACTGGACCGCTTGAATGCAGCACTCATGCTGAAGAGGCCATCTTTGATCAACAGAGGCCGAATTGTCTTCCATCAGGACAACGCCAGGCCACACAAGCTCCGGGAGCTCGGATGGGAGGTTCTTTTGCATCCACCGTATAGTCCGGATCTCGCACCAAGTGATTACCACCTATTTCTGTCCATGGCGAACGAGCTTGGTAGTCGGAAGTTGGCCACAAGAGAGTCCTGTGAAAATTGGCTCTCCGAGTTTTTTGCCAATAGGGAAGCGAGCTTCTATAAGAGGGGCATTATGAAGTTGGCATCTCGTTGGGAACTCGTCATCGAACAAAACGGCGCATATTTGACTTAAATCGCATTATTATAACCAATTTTATGAACAATTGAAAATTCAATAAAAATACCGCAAGACTTTTTTGTTTTCGACCCCATAAACTGTATATGGGTATTTCCATGATGTCGAACGCGACAGTCGTACGCATTTAAAGTGGAATAGAAGTCAAATTAAAATAATTTTGTTTTCTTTTGTTACTTTAACTTATAGCACTTTCGAAGCACTTTATTTAGTGAGAAAAATGTAGAGCACACCTAGTGCTGGTTTCCAGATAAAGGCAATCAAAAAGCGATTCGCACGCGACAAAAAACGGAAGTGATGTTTTTGTCCATCAATATAAAAGCAAAACTCAGCGAGATCTGCCAAAACCATTTAGTGCGACTAATTTTAAAATGTTGTTGAATAATTTATCTGTATATTAGAATTTATTTGATCGAAAAATGTTGTTTATTTTTTGTATTTCAAAATAAAATATGATTCGATACGTGACATTGCGAACGCGACACTTTTTTCCGTCATTTTATTTATGTGGTTTCGGTATAATGCGAAGCAAAAACTTACGATTAATTGCAATCACATAGTTTCTCATGGTTTATTTTGCACTCTTTTATAACCCTTTGTATTCTCAGAAAGATTTTAGATAGTAAAAGTAAGTGCAATCTATAGGCACTTTTATCAAAAAAATGTGCAATATTTATGTCCAAATTAGAAAATTCGCGCTAGCGCAGCCATAAAACCGAATATTTCGAAGTGGGTTATGATTAAATGTAAAATTGGCTTACATTACTTCAATTTAATTGTTTCGCTTTGAAAATTTGATAAAACAGAGTGTTTTTAAGCACTTTTAATTTTTTGATCTTGGTGGACCTTTTGGTGGAAATGCCCATATGTATATTCTTGATCAGGGCGACGAGCTCAGTCGATTGAGCTTTGTCCGTCCGTCTGTTTCTACGCAAACTTGTCTCTCACCTTTTAAGCTATCGAGCTGAAATTCTGCACAGAGTCTTCTTTTTACTGCACGCTGCTAATATGTCGGAACCGACCGGATCCGATGACTATATCTTATAGCTGCCATAGGAACCGTCGGTCTTAAAATGGGTCTTAGTGAGAAAATTGATTTGTTTTCAATGTCAGCGTCCTCAAACTCGTCCATTATTAATATTATATGCTTTCAAAGAGATTTGCAAGCTTTGGTCAAAATCGGATGGCTATATCTTATAGCTGCCATAGAACCGATCGGTCAGAAAATGGGTCTTAGTGAAAAAAATTTTTTTGTTTTCAAGTAAATCGTTCTTTAGGTCGGTGATTATTAATATTAAACGCTTTCAAACTAATTTGAAAAATTTGGTCGAAATTGGATGACCTTATCTTAAAGCTGCCATAGGACTGATCGGTCGGAAATTGAGTCTTAGTGAGAAAAACTTTTTTGTTTTCAATTTTATCGTTTTTAAACTCGGCGTTTGTAAATTTGATATGTTTTCAAAAAGATTCGCGAAATTTGGTCGAAATCAGATGTACATTTGTCGGAAAATGGGTTTTAGTTACAAAAGTTTTTGATTTTTATGTAAGCGTTCTTAAACTCTGTCATTTCAAAAACAGCACTTGCAAGGGTATAAAAACTTCGACACAGACGAAGTTAGCTTGGCCTTCTCGTTTTTATTTTATTGAATAAAAGTATAATATGAATAAGTGGAAGAAAATTTTGTTGGCTCTTTTTTAATGAAAACGGCTCTTTTTTGAAATTTTTTTGGTGTAATTGAATTTTTTCAAGTGGCAAACGTGCTTATAACTTTTAACTAGCCCTATTATTGGTGATTTTGGCTGATGTTGGGCAGTTTTTCGTTTTCAAGATAGTTCCAAAAAACGAAACAATCATTGCGAATCAAAAACATTTAGTTTATTGCAATCTCATAGTTTCTCATGATTTCTGTGTACCTTTGGTACAAATTATAAAAAAATCATAATTTCAAAGGGAAGGAGGTGTAGAAACTGATTGGAAAGTGTCAAAAATGCGCAACCTCATAAACATCAACAGCTTTGGCAATCCAATCAGAGATTAAAAAGCCGCCGTCCGCCGCCTCCCCTCGTGGATGGATGGGTTATTCCTTGTTCCACCCTCCTCATTCTCCTCCTTATGGCTGTGTCAAAATGCAAAATTCAATTGTTTAGCCCTTTGTTGTCGCTCTCGAGTGTCCCCCGCCGCTGGGCAGGATGAGTATCAAGTAATTTACGAAAAATTGACATAAAAATCCATTTGTCAGCCCCCTTCAGATTAAAATCAAGGATTTAAAGTGTAATTTGATTCAAGGGCAGGAGAGCAGAGCTTCCAGCGATCAAAAGAGCAAAGCGTGACCCCAGAAAAATCACACAACAACGAGGGAAACCCCCGTCCCGGACAACACCCATAAATGACAACAAACACACCCCCGCCGGATGCTGCTGATTCGGCTTGGTCCTTTTTTTGTTGTTTGGGGTGGCTCAGCAAAACACGGTCGGCTGATTTCCACATGACTCCTGCGGGGTGCGCGTGTCCTGGTGCCACTACCTCAGTCCGGGTATTCCTCTGAGTGCTATTTTATGCTGAAGTGTGCCAGACGTACCAGTTGCTGTTGCTGGTAAGGATGCGGCCACGGCGGCGCCACCAGTGTGTTGGGTGGGGGGAGGGGCGAGGGGAGAGCGCAACCGGTTGAGTCCATTAATCATTTTCTAATTTGTGGAATGCAGAGCGAATGCGGGGGAGGAGGGTCGGGAAATGAAATTTTCACATCTGTAATTTGTTAAGTGCGTTTGTTATTCCATAGAATTATTTCACTTTTATGGGTTAAGTGCTTTGTGAATTATGTTATTCCCGACTCCTTGGGTTGCCGCTTCCGTGTGACTCGAGTATTTTGGGTAAACTCTTTCCGGGGCGCAAGATGGGGACAATTTACATTAATTAGTTGTCGGGGAATTGGCTAGGAAATGCCAAAGATACCACAAGGGGATAAGAAATTTTCCAACATAAGCTTGAGAGCCGATCGGGAACGCTCTCCTAAATGTATTCAAGCCAACACAATCTTTGGGAGAGAGATAAACTTAGAGATGAGCGTATAAGAGCGTATAACACATATAACGAGCGAGCAAATACGAGCTTTCTTACTTGTTTTGATTAGTGACAGGTAAAGATCTCAGAAAATTAGTTTCTCGTCTGTATAGCTGTTTCATACTACATCATCATTATTGTACGTACAGCCTCAACCCCCGTCAACGATGTCATCATCGATCACAATATGAAGTGAAGTTGGATAGAAATCAGACAACTGTAAACTAATGACATTTGCTGACGCTATTCAATCCTCCTTCTCCTTTTTCCCTTCTTGTTATGGCTGCTGCGTATGCCCCCGACCGTCCTCGTCGTCTCTTGTGGTCTCTGGGCGTATCCGCTTACAAATGAGGATAAGAGGCTGTAAGGTTGAGGTCGAGAGGATGTGCTTGGGGGTTGATTCCGTATCTGAATCCGAATCGACACATTTGTTTGTTTTGAGTGCGTCGCCTGGTCTTGTCCAAATATGCGGCAGCTTGTAACAATTACCAAATGACACCCTCGACAATCGACAATCGGAAGTGGACAAAGCAGGCACATCCCGCTGCGGCGGGGTTGAACCCAAATGCGCAAAAAAAAAGAAAGGAAGACGGTAAAGCAAAAATCCACTTGTCGCAAAATCAATGGCAATATTTTCACCATTAGTTGGTGTTCGCAGCGGCAAATGAAGTAATCAAGTTAAATCAACCCAACATTCACTTTGAGGGCAAAATTTATGAGCTGGAAGTGTGTGGCTGGGGCATGGGCCAGGGTACAAGGCCCATGTTGGCTGTTGTCAATATTCTGGCAGAGAAGGGTTTTTGTTAATCATCAGTAGACTTTGCCTGGCCTCTGATCGTCAAATCGATAACTGGAAGCAAATGTGAGAATTTTCGAAACTTTGTGGAATAACTTAAAGAGAATGTCAGGGTTGGCTTGCCCCAATTCCATTCCGAAAACTTTGAGGTTATGGACGTACCAAGCACATTGGAGACCGATGACAATCATCGTATCACATAAGATGAAAGCTTTTTAGACCCTTGCAAAGGGTATAATATATATATATATATATATTCTTGGTCAGGCCGACGAGCTGAGTGGATTTAGCTTAGTCCGTCCGTCTGTCTGTCCGTATGTCTGTCCGTCCGTCTGTCTGTCTGTCTGTCTGTCCGTCTGTTTCTACGCAAACTAGTCTCTCAGTTTTAAAGCTATCGAGCTAAAACTTTGCAAAGAGTCTTCTTTTTACTGCACGCTACTAGTGTTTCGGAACCGCCCGGATCGAATAACTATATCTTATGACTGCCATAGGTTAGATCGGTCGGAAAATAGTTTATAGTGAGAAAAACATTTTTGTTTTTAATTATATCGTTCTTAAACTCTTCCACTATTTATATTAAATGCTTTGAAACAGATTTGCAAAATGTTGTCGAAATCGGATGACTATATTTTATGGCTGTTATGGGATCGATCGGTCGGAAAATAGGTCTTAGTGAGGAAACCTTTTTTGTTTTCAATATTAGCGTCCCCGAACTCGGTCAATATTCATAAAAAATGTTGACGAACAAATTTGTAAAATTTCGTGTCTTTATCTTATGGCTGCCATAGGACTGATCGGTCGGAAAATGCGTCTTTGTGAGAAAAACTTTTTTGTTTCAATTGTTCTTAAACTCGGTGATTGTTAATATTATATGTTTTCAAACAGATTTACAAAATTTTTGTCGAAATCCGATGACGATAGATACGAAAATGGGTTTAGTATGAAAAATAGAGGGACCCTGGTACCCTTTCAGCTTGTATAATTTCTATAAATTAAGGAATTAAATAATTTTCGTCGAACATTCTTAGCTGAGTTATTTCCCAAGCTCAGCAATAGATGGCGCCACTACTTTAACCATTTGCTTGCCAGTTTGTTATGTGGCAGCTATACTATATATTCATCTGATTTTGACCAAACTCCCCAAAGTTATGTGGAAACCGATAATAGTAGTAGTAGTAGTAGTTGTCTTTATTCATCGCTATTTTCTTAAAGGTGCGTATATATAACAAAATTTTAGACATTTTTAATTAACTTTAGTGGCTTGATGTATAAACCGTCAGCCACATCTTCTTTTCTTCTCTATGCTGGTACTACACACGGCTGCCAAGATCGTCTCAAGATACCGCATCGTTCCCAGCACAAAGAAGATCGGAAGATCATCAGTCTTATCTAACATTTAATATTACATAAACGTTGTTTTTAACATATATTGAATAATTAATTTAAATTAAATACAAAAAATATGAAGATTAACATAAAGTGAAACTAAAATTCTTCGATTAAGCTTTTTCTATAGACTATTGCTTGCTCTATGTAATTTGCAAGTTTTGACCAATTTTCATCATCACTCCCATTGAAAACATCCACAATCTCTACCTCAGTTAAATATGTCTTTGTGAAATATCTC
>JBAMBO010004211.1:0-124368 GCA_037044535.1 Lordiphosa magnipectinata | reverse complement strand
CAAAAAACAATTGCAAAGCAACTGACTCAACGTCTGAGTGTGAAGAAGAGTAGCTTATGAAAGCAATAGCAAGCAATAAAAAATATCAAATATAAAATATGTGAATGATGTTATAGATTTCTTTGGATGTTGTCAAAGAGCACATACATACATCGCCAAATGTTTTAAAATTTTGGAAAGGTCACAAAAACGAAGACTTACAAAATGTTGACTTTACTATATTAGCTATTTCAGCAACTCAGATATCAGTTGAAGGAGCATTTTCAACACTTATGCACTCTACGCAGTTGTGAAGTAACGAGAAGTAATGTAAAATGTTCATATGGGCATTACTCAAATGTCGAATGCGACATTCGTACTCATTCAAAGTGAAGAAAAGTATATGCCAAAACATTGTTTTATTTTGACAAGAGACGAAACTTATAGCTCTTGATTAGCACTATGATTGGTGCTAAAGTTGATTTTGGGCAATTGTTCGTTTTCAAGATAATTACAAAAAAACAATGCATTCGCATGCGACAAAAACAGAAGTCACTTTCAAGGCGAATAGTTCAAACACTGATTTCGGCGGATCCTGAAGAAATATTTGAATGCGACTAATTTTAAAATATTATGCATTGATGTATTTTAAAAATGTTTTTTATTTGATTCAAAAATATTAAGTAGTTTTTTTTAATTTAATTTGATTCACTTTCGCACGCGACATGTCGCGTGCAACATTTTGTTTCATCATACTTTTTATGTGGTTTCCATTAGAATGCGAAGAAAAACATAAAGTTTATTGCAGTCACATTGTTTCTCATGGTTTCTTGTGCATTCTTTTTTGACCATTTGACCCTCAGAAAGATTTTAGGTAGCAAAAGTAAAAGAAATCTAAAGGCACTTTTATAAAAAAAAAGTGAAAATTTAATGTCCAAATTAGAAAAATTGCAATAGCGCGGCCGTAAATCCGAATATTTCGAAATGGGCTATGTATAAATGTAAGATTGGCTTTCATTAATGCAACTTGACTGTTTCTCCATTAAAATTAGATAAAACATAGTGTTTTTAACCACTTTTAAATTTTTGGCTGCGGTTGACATTTCTGTGGAAATGCCCATATACAAATTTTAAATTTTTAAATGAGAAATAAAATTTTTTGTATGAGATTTTTACTTTACTTCTCGTTACTTCATTTGTTCTTTCTGATTTAAGAGCTAGTATAGATGAACAGCTCCTGGAATATATAATGCTTAAACTAAGCAGTTCCTAAAAATTGTTTATATCAGCTAAGGGATTTGATAATTACAATAACTTAAGTATTGAATGAATGAAGATGTTAGCTGGCTCTACGTCGAAAAAGGTAGGTAGGTAGGTAGGTAGTTTCTCGACCTAGAGCCAGCTAACATCTACATTCTAATAATTAGAAAGGTCGCTAACCAACAATTTTATTTTAAGTATTGAATATTATGATTAAGTATATGAATAGAGAGGTATATAAATTCCATTATCAACGTAGATTCAATAAAACGAAAGTCAAACTATTCTTCTTGGTTCAAGCGAATCCAGGTTTGAACCAAAACCTTGGGTTCAGGGGTTCTAGGAACCCGTCCGCGAACCGAACCTAGGACTTTACAATGGGTTTGCAGCCTTCAAAGAGGTCGTCGTCATGTCAGAAATCGGCTATAAAATCTATACAATATTGAACGATCGGAGAAAAAGTTGGCTAAGGCTTTCATAAATTTCAATCTGGTGCCGCAGTGGCTTTCATTTGGAATATTTGGATATGTTTAACAAGATTTTGCTAAGTAAATGTGGATGGAATGTGCATTAGGCTTGCGAGATATTTTTAAAATATCTATACCTATATTTTTTCGATAATGAAAAAGTATCATTTTAATATTAATATTTTATGGTAAAAAGAATCGATATTTTCGATATTTTCCAAAAATAGACACATCTTTTCAATAAGCAAGTCTATTTTAACAATTTTTAAATAACTGACTGCGTTCAAAATCTAAAGATCGGATAAGGTTTTCAAAATATGTGTATATACAAGGTTGTCCATTTAAAAATTGGAATTTAATTTTGCTGGGTTGAACATTTATTGGAAAGGTTGGTTCATGTCATTTATTTATTAAAAACAATTTCGGTCAAATGTCCACTACGGCTGACTTGGCAGTAGCCCATTCGATCCACCCGAATTTTGAGAACATTTTCAATTGTTTCGGCACGTATGTCAGCAATAGCAACTCGATTCTCGTTCTTCAACTCATCAATTGTTTCAGGATTGTTTGCATAACATTTGTCCTTGACCGCTCCCCAAAGATAATAGTCTAACGGTGACAGCTTGGGCGATCACAGCTTCTTGGCGGCCAATTCACATTTCCATATTTGCTGATTATTCGATTTTCGAAAATAGGGCGCAGAAGATCTATTGTGGCATGCGCTGTGTGACAAACATCGTCCAAGTCTTCCGCTTCAACTTCCTCGAAGAACCAATCACTTAACATTCACCATTCACAGTCACCGTGGCTCCTTCTTCATTTTCAAAGAAAAATGGACCAATGATGCCTCGAGACCAAAATCCGCACCTAACAGTGACACGTGGTAGGTGCATAGGCTTCTCCACGACGATATGCGAATTTTCTGTGCCCCAGATGCGACAATTTTGTTTATTAACATAACCACCGAGGTGGAAATGTGCTTCATCCGATAAAATGATTCTACGGAAAAATTCACCATCTTCGGCCAAACGATCTTCCGCCCAATTTGCGAACTGTAGACGATTCGGATGGTCAATTGGCTTTAGCTGCTGCACCAATTGAACTTTTTATAGCTTCATGGCAAGGTCTTTATGCAAAAATCGCATCAAGGAAGTTTTGAGATCGATGGTGACTTGAAGTCGATGGTTGTTCATGCACATTTTCAGCAACCGCAGCAATGTTTTCGGTCGAGCGCACCGGACGAGTACGTACACGGGTTGGTTTATCCACCAACATTCCAGTTTCACGAACTCGTTTCACGAATTGATCCACAAATTGAGTTTTCGAAACAATTTTTTTGTTTAATTTGTTTTTTTCAAATTTCGCACATTTTGAGACGAGGACTCACCACTTTTTAAATATGTTTTTAATATTTTCCAACTTTCCTCAAGCGAATAGCGACCCATTTTGTGAATGTCAAAGTTTTTACTAAATATTAGTCGCTTTCCGAATGACATTTCCCATTTTTAAAGTCAAATTATGAATAGTTCAAATTCCAAACACTAGATGGACCACCCTGTATATGTATTTTAAATCGTGCGATGTACTCGTGATTCATTTGAATGACTATAAATATAGCATAATATTTTCTGTATTATTTCAGGTTGATATCCATCCAAGTCGATTATGTCAGTCATCTAGACTGCTCGATAATTGGCATAAATTTCAGAATTTTTTTAGAGGTCGGACTCAAGATTTATGCACTAGCAATTAAGGAAGTCTATATCCAGCACACGAGCTCCAATCTCACGTCAATTATAATCGACGTCTTACAAACTTACAATGTATTTATGCGTCAGGTGTATACCTATTGTATTGTGATTTTATACAAATTGGGTAAAACGTGCAACGAACTAAGGCTCGAACCAAAACCAAAGACCAAAAACCTCGAACCTCAAATTTCCGTATCTTAACCGTTGGTAAATTTTGGTTCGAACCTGCCGCCCTGTTTTAAACAGTAGACCGTACAACAAAAAGTTCCAACCACTGAAGCTACACACCGTTCTCATTAACTCCCAGTCTTTTTTTTTTAGAAAATTCATTAAAGTCTGTTCAAGACATTGTCGCTGGGGGCTACTTTTTACTTTCTTTTTTAAGGTAATCTAACAATACTAAAACCCTGGACGATTTGTCAGTGCTCTTAATTAATTCCTATACTGCACAAGCCAAGTTAATAATTGTGTTAATATGTAACTATTTACATTGCATGTTCAATATCAACATCACCAGCAAGACCTTGAAAGGGTGTGTCTATATTATGTGTCTTTGTTTCCAAGCAATCTCAGTTTTTACTTCAACAAGTTTAGTCCATTGACATGATCTTACTGTATTGCCTTTAGGTAATCTCTCGATTATAGATGAGACAACTTGACAATGCTAAAAACCATTGACCTCTGGGCGTATGAATATCAAGAAAGAAGCACGCAACCAGACGACGTAAACAGAGAGCAACGCGTCGCAACGAAATGACGTTTTTTTAAAAATACTACAAAGAGCCATGCGAGACGCTCTTTTTGGACTCTAATTGAACTCAATTGAGAGATTGCAATAACAATATCTGCAATCAAAATGCGAGCAACAATTGAGCAGCACACTTTTTGCCTGCGTGTGGTTTATGCGCGAGTCTATTTTTAGAGCGCAAAAATATTGGGGGACAGACAATAAAAGTTCTTTAAGAATTGAATAACAGGAAATTTGTACTTAAGGCGTTGAAGAACGCCACCATGGACACACCAGAAAAGACATAATTTAATCATTTAAGTCTTGAAATTACGACTTTACTCTTTTTGAGTTATAAATTGTATGGCTTTGGCATTTAGACCCAAAATCGTAGGACCAAACGAAAATTGAAAGAAAATGAATGAAGACACTAAAAATCCTTGGTACAGGAGGGTTCTTTGTAGACAGACCCATCTATTTCTTTTTATTATGAGTAAACTAAACTTTTATTGCTGGGCCACAAGATCCAAATTATTCTTGCCAAAAACTGCGCTAGTCTTAAAATCAAAACTTAAGTTAATTAACTGTTTGGTTGGTATCTTTGCATTCTGCCCACTAAAGAAGCTGTATACAAAATTTGAGATTGAATGTAATTCTAGCCCAATAAGGTTTTTTTTTTACAAAATGTTGGATTTGTAAATGTGTCTGTGATTGTGCGCTCCCACCGCAAGCCGGCGCCTCCGTTTTTGTACGTTTTTTTTTTGCGAGCTTATTGATTTTCTCCTGCCATTGCCACAGCGCGAACGTCACCGTCATTCACACAAACACACACATCTGCCTATGGCCCAACTGTTTTCTTTTTTATTTATCATCATCAATCAAACAGAAATAGAATCTGAGGTTTCAATTATTTTTCAATTTGTAACAATTACTCAACCACCGAAATAAATCAATGAACATTCACTTGCACTTTTTTCCAGCAGCCATGCAGTTTCATCTGACTGTGTGTGTGCGCGTGTATTGGTATGGGTGTAGAGAATAAACAATTTGATTAGCATTTAATTTGATTGATTAGAACTGACCAAAAAACTTTCACACATACACATGTAGATGTTTGTTTGTATTACATATTATATTAATTAATAAATACCTTTAAAACGACTGCTTAAATTTGTTGCGTTTTGCGTTGTTCGGCTCTTTCTCTGTTCTTACTTTTGCGTATTGCACTTATCACATACACAGAGACACACTCACACTTACACCCACAGCATTTCACTGCAATAATTTGCTATTTACATATTTTTTGCAACAATAAGACGCCATACATTCGTTGTATGTCTAGTTAGCGCAGTGTTTTTCACGGCAATGGCAATGCCATTGCTTTGATGGTAAGTAAACGCGTATTTAATTTTTTTTAACATTTAATTTTGGGCCAAGTTGAGTGCGACGAACCGCGACACAACGGTTAAATAATAAAATAAAATCATTCAAAATTGGTTTGGTCACACTTTAAAGTGTTTGACAGTGTTGAACAGTTACTAGCTGGCCAGCGTTGCCAGACTAGTTTTGAAACCGCATGAGATTTTCACCATTGAAATTTGAAGTTAAAAGTATTAAAATATATTTTAAGCATATATTTTAAATTCCAAAATATAAGTTCATAAAAATGTAAGATTATCCTTTTTCACTCAGATAAGACAAAAATTTAGTTCGGCACAATACTTCACATGAATAGCAACACTTTTGAGCAGTTTTGAAAACTGAATGGTTTTAAATGGCACTTTCATTTAAATGAAGTATTTGAGTACGGACCTTAACTGAATTGGAAATCGCCAGTCCATGTTATACATATTTAGTTAATCTACGTATGTATTTGGAACCCAAAGATTCGGTTCGAGCTTGGGCTTAAACATGGATCTACAGAAAAACTAATGCTGGGTTTACATTGCGTCACAGAGAGTTAAATTTCAGTTTCACAGCTTGCTTTGTAACAGAAATCACTTGGCGTCTCATACTTTCTGTTACGCCAATGTGAACAATTTTGAATTATGTCACAAATTGTCACAGAAAATAGAGGCACAGTGTGACGTAGTGCACAGCCCGCATTAGGCATTCTGTTCTCTGTTGATTTAAGCTTAACAAATATGTAATTGTTATTATATAAAGGTCTTAAAAAGATTTTCCTAAACTTCCGGATAAAAAAAAAATTAATTAAAGACTGGAACTAGTTCAAAACAGAAGATAAGTTCATCTTACGTCAAGGTGGCAACTCTGGCCAACATATGTTTTGGTTATTGTGTTGTTGCGAAACGATTAAATTATTGGTATATTTGTCTGAAAATTGAATTGAACTAAGGGCAAACTTACTCAGATCTGTTAATTTTTTTATTGCATGTGTAGTTCTTTTAAGTTCAACAGCGATTTTGAACTCGCACGTAGTGCCCTGCCTTCTGTATACTGATCTCTATATGTTTGCCAGGCAGGCTTGTTCAAGTTTCACCACCTGCAGCAAATCATCGATTTTTGCCTTAGCGGCTGTGATTAGAAGAAGGTTTGCCACCACGCGTACATTTATATGTTTACACACACATACCCATACATATTACCATATAAATGAATTAAACAAATAATGGTATTCCATGAACTCAGATCCGGAGGCAGCGGTTTGTTACTAGCACAACGTTCCATTGGCTCATTGGCCAAACCCTTCAGAATGACTATAGCAGACGCACAAAAGTCAGTGCCCAAGAGGCCAGATCAACAATTGGAGCCCATACTAAGGTGAGCTCATCATAGAAGCGCTTACAGCACACAGCTTAAAATGCTTAATCTCTTCCAGATTAAACAACATCGAAAAATCGCAACAAGATACCCGTGACTATCGTGGCCTACAGCTGGAAAATGGCCTGAAGGTGTTGCTAATCAGTGATCCTAATACGGATGTGTCGGCCGCTGCTCTCTCTGTGAAGGTTGGGTAGGTGTTCATCAAAACTGGCATCTCTGACTTGGAAATTCGTATAATTTTCCAACTTTTCAGGCACATGTCCGATCCCGAAAACTTGCCTGGCCTGGCTCACTTCTGCGAGCATATGCTCTTCCTGGGCACCGAAAAGTATCCGCATGAGAATGGCTATACCACTTACCTTTCGCAGAGCGGTGGTAGCAGCAATGCAGCCACCTATCCCCTGATGACGAAGTATCACTTCCACGTGGCACCCGATAAGCTAGATGGGGCTCTGGATCGTTTTGCTCAGTTTTTTATAGCCCCCCTATTCACGCCCAGCGCCACGGAGAGGGAGATCAATGCGGTATGAGAAACTTAAATATAATTTTACAACTCTCACTTGATGGATATATAATTTTTATTTCAGGTGAACTCGGAGCATGAGAAGAACCTTTCCAGCGATCTGTGGCGCATTAAGCAAGTGCACAGACATTTGGCCAAGCCGGATCACGCCTTTAGCAAATTTGGTAGCGGGAATAAGGCTACATTATCGGAAATACCGAAATCTCTGGATATAGATGTAAGAGAAGAGCTCCTCAAGTTTCACAAGCAATGGTATTCGGCAAATATTATGTGCCTGGCGGTTATTGGCAAAGGTGTGTGTGTGTGTGTGTGCAAGTCGTCATCTATGTAGGATACTTTCCACTGATTGATATTTATTTGCAGAGTCCTTAGATGAATTAGAGAGCATGGTTATGGACAAATTCTCTGAAATTGAGAATAAAAATGTGGAGGTGCCACAATGGCCACGACATCCCTTTGCGGACGATCGTTATGGACAGAAGGTGAAAATTGTGCCCATCAAGGATATACGGTCATTGACCATCAGTTTCACCACGGACGATCTGACGCAGTATTACAAATCTGGTGTAAGTTTGTCTATGCAAGGTTGAAATCTGATTTTATAGCCACCGAATATTGAGATGTATGATCAACTCGTTAATTTCAATCAAAAAACTGATTAACCCAAATCTCAATATTGGGGCATAGTTTTAGAACTCAAGCCCAAAAATTGGACATAAGGCATCTTTGCTCCTTTTCATACCCTTGTAGAGGGTTTATTAAAATTGTCCAGATTTTTGTAACCCACGTGAAGCTTGACGAGCGTAGTTGATATAGCCATATCTGTACGTCTGTCCGTCCGTATGCTTCTATGCTATCTCCTCCGTCAGTTTTAAAGCTTTCTTAACCAAACTTTGGACGAAGTCTTTTGGTACCATCGGATGACTATAGCATATAGCTGCCATAGAAACCATCGGTCGAAAAAGTAGTTTTAGTGAGAAAAACTTGTTTGTCTTCAAAGCAAACGTGCCCACAACTCGTTTTTATAAGTTTTCAATGCTTTTTCATAATTCCACCAAGTTTGATGAAAATCTGACAACTATATAGTATAGCTGCCATCCAAAAAAAAGTTCTGAAAAAAGTCTTAGTAGAAAAAACTTTTTGTTTTCAATGCTATTTTCTCCCAAACTTGTTGCTGATCAATATTTTATACTACCACACAATTCTGCCATGTTTGATTTAAATCGGATGACTATATCACATAGCTGCCATAGGAACCATCGGTCGAAAAAGATGTTTTAGTGAGAAAAACTTGTTTGTCTTCAAAGCAAACGTGCCCACAACTCGATTTTATAAGTTTTCTATGCTTTTTCATAATTCCACCAAGTTTGATGAAAATCTCACAACTATATAGTAAAGCTGCCATCCAAAATATAGTTCTGAAAAAAGTCCTAGTAGGAAAAACTTTTTTGTTTTCGATGCTACTGCTCCCAAACTTGTTACTGATCAATATTTTATGGTACCACACAATTCTGCTGAGGTTGATCAAAATCGGACGACTACAGCATATAGCTGCCATAGGAACGATCGGTCGAAAAAGTAGTTCTAGTGAGAAAAACTTTTTTGTTTTCAATGGTAGCGTCTCTAAGCTTTCAAGTTATGAATATTATTAGCTTCCACATAATTTTGGAGAGTTTAGTCAAAATCGGATGAATATATCATTTAGCTGCCATATAATAAAATGGCAAGCAAATGGTCAAAAAAGTGGTGCCATCTATTGCTGAGATTGAGAAAGAACTGAGCCAAGAAAGCTTGACGAAAATCATTTAAAACCTTAACCTTAAAACCGGCGAACTTCGTACCGCCTAACAGTCAATGAATGTAGTGATACTTTTTAGCTAAACTTAGGGCCGTTTTCTCATGTTGGTGTTATTGCAAATCTATGTGGATTTGCTGCATTTGTCATTTGGTTTCAATGCTAACCATCTAGATGAATTTCGTAGCAATCTACTTCATCCTCATTGAATTCAAAACCATGTACCTGCTAATGCAAATGAAGTATTTTTATGTATGCACGCATATGGTCACACTGAAAAATATTTGAAAACAAAAAACCACTGCTGCTAAAAACAGTAAAGTCGGAATTGTTTTTATGTGAACCAAAAATGGAAAATATTGGATGTGCCTTTAATATACAAGAACACCTGCAGACATTGCTGAAAACACAGATGCACATTCTGATTCCCCTAGTTCATTGCTTAAGCTAAGTTTACACATCCAAATAATTTGGCTACATTTTGATAAAAATCAGTGCTGCAAACCCAAAAATTTTTTCGGAACCTCCGTTTTGCCGGTTCGAACCAAAATTTACCAACGGTTAAGGTTCGGAAATTTGAGGTTCGAGGTTTTTGTGCGTTGGTTTTGGTTCGAACCTTGGTTCGTTGCACGTTTTTCCCAATATATTAAAAATAACAATACAATAGGTATACACTTGACGCCTAGATACATTTTAAGTCCGCATTTACACGGTGAAGAAAACTGCATGAAGTTCTTCATGAAGTTTTTGTTTGTAGGGAAGAGGTGTAGGGGGGCTGTCGAAGCAGGTAAAGCTTCATGGCAAGCTGGCAATGAAGTTTTTCGAAATGTATATGTATAAGATGAAAAATTTGTGCCAGTTTTCTCTGATTTAGTGTCTGTTTATGTTCTGTACCAAAGGTACAAAGAATATTTGTGCAAATATATATAACCGCCAGAACAATGCATCTCTGGCCTTATAAAGTGTATACATATATTCACTTTCGCATGAGCATACAGGTCTGTTCCCATTTCCGAGTAGATTTAAAAAGTAAAACGATTGGAATTCCGAATCGTTTTCATTATGATGTTCCCGTTTCCGAATGAAATAGAAATGGATTTTCTTTTCGAATGAATGTTTGAATCGTTTTCGAATTTTAATTCAGCTGAATGGCCACCTTAACAATTTCGATCAAACCTGCGCATGCGCTGATGCGGAATTGCGAACGACTCGGTTTCATTTCGATCGTTTTTGCTTTCGTCTAAAATTGCAATGCAATTTCTGAGGAAAAACTTTGAAAAAATTTATTTTAAATCAAGTTGTATGCTCAATACATCTATGAATACTTCAAAAACTTCACAATATTTGACTTGTAAAAATAAAAATATTTGATAGACGAAATGTATAACTGTTGACATGAAAATTGTCAATAATTTTTCATTCCACTGACTCAAAGGCAAAACTTTTGAAACCGAATAACTTGATCGTTTTTCGGAAACGGGAACAGCTACCAATTCCGATTCCGCCTGATCTGATCGAAATCGAAAACGGGAACAGACCTGATAGTCTGGCTTGACCGACTTTTCGTATTGTTAAATTTCTAATTGTCGTACATTGAAGGGTACCCAAATAAATTTTAATGTGTATACTCTTTTTTTTTTGAACCGAACCAAAAGCTTGGGTTCGGAACGGGTTCGGGTTCATCTATTTTCGTCCTCGTAGTTCGGTTCAAGGTTTGGTTCACAGTAAAAAATAAGCCGGAATTCCGGGTTCGAACCGGTTCGGTTCAAAACCGGTTTGCAGCCCTGATAAAAATGGCCATGATTAAACATTTTATAGGATTAAAAACTTAAACTATGGTTCCATACGCAAAAAATTTGATCAAATATGGCCGGAAAGTTCCACAATTATAAAAATATATAGGCCATATAGCAAAATTTTCATGAAATTTTCACTATGTATTTTGCTGCATGGGTTACACTTGGTTCTCTTGATTCTTTTCAGTGATGCACCTTTTGATATACATTTTTCGTTTTGTTATCAGGCGCCAGAACAAATAAAGCCGATGAACTGCCGTCGCGTGAACATTCCACGTAAAATTGAACACGAGAAAAACATGAATTTTTAAAATTCAGACCACAATCACTCAAGGATTGGCCTTGTGATTTGTTAATCATTATGGTGAATGCAAGACGTATCGTAAATAGAATTCGTTTAAACTCAAATGGCACATCGGTTGGGATCATCGGAATTCTCGCAATGAGCACTTCCTCACCTTTTGAGCAATCGCTAGATTTTCGTGATTCTGGTGTATCGCCTCGAAGCAATCAATAAAATGGCTCAGGTGGCGGAGTCAATACAGCCAATTTCACTTTGCCATTAAGGCAACAAAGTCCAGGCGTTTCTCCAGCAAACTTCAATGCGCTTCAATGCCCACCAACAACGTCCATTGGACCAATGCGAACGAAATGCTGCGAGCTGTAATACATTGTGCAATCGTATAGAAACGCTGCTCGATTCAAATCCACACTTGAAGCATTTCTTCTTGGGCGTCGAAGATTATTTTGTTGTTGATCTGTGAGATGAGCTCGACGATTTCTCATTGCCAACTGATTCGTCTCACGGGCTGCCTCTCTTTGACCTTGTGTTTGAGAAACACGAATTCGGGCCATTCTAACGCGGCGCATCACTCGTGCGATTTTTCATCCTTCTTCATTGGACTGATTCGTAATGTTACGATGCCTAATTGCATTACGACTTTGTTGGGAAAGATTAGATTTTCTGTGTCGCAGCATTTTTAATAATAATACTCTCACAAAACAAACTAATCGACAGGTTGACCGAATATTCTATAATGATTGATACCAATCGATTTGATAGATGTTGTCATTTGTTCTTTATATTTTGGTTTGTATTTCACTTCGAGTATTTTCTATGCATTTTGTAATCTTCTTAGGATATCTCTCTTGAATATCTTCCCCACGCCAGCTAGAAGAGTAAATTAAGTTTGTGCAAATGTATGTAACAGCCAGAAGGAAGCGCCTCCGAGCCTTTTAAAGTATACATATTCTTGATAAGTATCAACAGCCGAGTCGATTTAGCCATGTCCGTCTGTCTGTCTGTTTTGCAAATTTCGCGATTTTTTTGACCGATTGGCCTACACCTTCTATTTACCCGTCGACAAGGGCGTAGCCAGGGGGACAACTGGGACTTTAATCAAAGATTTTGCCCCGGAAAATTCATGTTTTCATTTATATTTTAAGTTTTCCGCTATTATTTTGAAGATTGTTTCTTATTTCATATCAAATGCATCTTGATCTAATTATTTAATGTTAAGAAATATAATTAAAAAAATATTTAAGAAACGTTTAGGCAATGCAGCCCCTAACTTTTCGGAAAGCTGGCTACATAATTGGCTATAACACTTTGCAAAAATTTCGCAATTTTTTCGGACCGATTGAACTAAGCGTCCTATTTACCCGTCGACAATTGCCAACTATAAAATCTTGATGAAAATCTAAACTTATTCGGCCATGTTCTACAAACCTCTAAAAACACAAAAGCAACCCAAAAAAAGCAATTGTCGGTGTTTCTGAAACCTCTTTTGGTTGGTTTCAAATGTTGCGAATTTTGTTTATGTTTTGCTAATAAAGAGATTTGAGTGAAATATAATAATGAGGAACAATGCTTGAATGCTTAACTGATCGTATTGCATAGATATTATAAAAGATTTGATGGGTTTTAAGTAATAAAAATGAATTTTAAAATATTGTCCACCAAAACAATGCAAAAGTCAGGGGCAGCAGAAAGCAACAATAAGCAAACGTGCCAACTTATTCCAAATGTGACAATATCATTTTCCGAGCTTTAATCTCCTTTTCAAAATAAAAAGTTTGTTCGCTTAAATAAAGTATAAATTTAACAAGACTATGTGGATAAATTAACAGTTTACTAAAATCTGATTTAAAAGGTTAATTCAATGAAGTATCGAATTAAGCTTATCGATAAATTCTATCGGCGAGAATTTCAAACTGCAAATGGAACTCAAGTTATCAGCAGTGAAGTTTTTAACTTCACTTTTACATCCGTTCTGATCTTTAAAAATTTTAGGATGTTGTTATGGGGGAAACATAGAACTCCGGGGGAAGAGGCAGTAATGCCATATGGAAAACAGTCGAATAATGCGGCAGAAAAGTAGCTTACGCTTCATTAGAAATTAAAAGTGGATTGCACCATTTCTGAAACACTTATTACGATTATGTCTCCACCGAAAACGGCCTTCTCCCAGCAATATCCAAACAATTAATCCAGCCGGGTCCATTTTTGAATTTATGTTTGTGCATTCCACTCACTTGTAAGCAACAGGGTTGTCAAAACAAAATAATTTTTTGAGGGTCAGCGTTCTCTTTAATTTTTTCCCCATACAATTTACTAATGGCTTACAAATTTGCAAATACTAATGGCTTAAAAATAATTTAAAGTTTGGAACTCAGTGCATACCACAACCACTTGCAGCATTTGGCTTAGAAACTATCAAATAAAATTTGAATCCTACATTAATTTCAATTATTTTGAAGCCTACAATCCTGTCTTGGCAGCCCCAACGCAAAAACTACCAGTCAGCTGTTTTTGCCAGCTGTTTTGCATGCAACTCCGAAGCTAACTCCGAACAATGACATCTCTGACATTTGTGGAACACCGACATTTGGATGGGTTGTTTTCAAAAACAACTGACCCCAAAATCTCTAGAAATTTCTGGAACACATCAAATTATAACATTTTGCAAATTTTTTCTTTCTTTTTGCGAGTTTTTAATTGCTATTCTGCTATTCGGGGCATTTTCACACCCTGTGGGCGGATTTTCCGACATTGGAAAATAACATTTCAAATTATTTCGTATTCTATCCTTACAAACCGAGTTTCAAGCCAATCGGATGAAAAATAATTTTTTGCATGCAGAATTTTCCGGTCATTTTCCTCGTGGGCGGATTTTCCAAAATCCTGAAAACACGTGTCGAATGATTTCGCGTACGATGCTTACAAACATAATTTCAAGTCAATAGGATAAAAAAAATTTCCCATACAAACCTTTCCTACGCTTGTTCAACTTTTCAGGATGGAATTTTCCAAAACCCCGTCTTAGTACGCACTTTCACCACTTATGGAAATTTCTGTCCAAATTTCAGCCTTCTATCTCTTACCGTTTGCGCTCTGCGTTGATTGCCAATCAGTCAGTCAGGGAATCAGGACAAACTGTTTTATATATAGAGTAGATACACGCTGCAAGGGTATATAAACTTCGGTCGAAGTTAGCTTTCCTCTATTTTTTTATTCCTGTTCTATAAGCTCCAAATCTAACTGATGGCCCCTTACCGATTACAAATATGCTAATTTGTTTGGGGGAAAATTTTCTTTTTTCATTATAGCCCGACAACTATTTGACGCATGTCATTGGTCACGAGGGCAAGGGAAGTATATTGTCTGAACTACGAAGGCTGGGCTGGTGCAATGAGTAAGTATTCAGCTAAGGGGTTCACAAACCCATTCATATTTGCCTTCTCTCACCTGTAATTTTCTGTTTTCCTCTTCCCAGTCTAATGGCCGGACATCAGAATACTCAAAATGGTTTTGGTTTCTTTGACATTGTTGTGGATCTCACACAGGAGGGCTTGGATCATGTGGATGATATTGTCCACATAATTTTCCAATATTTGCGTATGCTCAGTCAAGAGGGTCCCAAAAAATGGATTTTTGATGAATGTGTGCGGTTAAATGAGATGGGTTTCCGATTCAAGGAGAAGGAGCAGCCGGAGAATTTGGTCACGCATGCCGTCTCTTCTATGCAAATTTTCCCCTTGGAAGAAGTTTTGATAGCTCCCTATCTAAGCAATGAGTGGCGACCTGATTTGATAAGCAATCTATTGGAGGAGCTGGTGCCCAACAAAAGTCGCATTGTAATGGTTAGTCAAAGCTTTGAAAAGGACAGCGATCTGGTGGAGCCGTATTATAAAACCAAATACGGCATGAAGGCCATACCCAAGGAGACGCTGCAGAGTTGGGAGAAATGCCAATTGAATGAGAATCTGAAATTGGCACTGCCAAATAGCTTTATTCCGACCAATTTTGATATAGCCGAAGTGCCTGCTGATGCACCCAAACATCCGGCCATTATACTCGACACTCCCATACTGAGAGTGTGGCACAAGCAGGACAATCAGTTTAATAAACCGAAAGCCTGCATGACCTTTGATATGTCCAATCCCATAGCATATTTGGATCCCTTGAATTGTAATTTAAATCATATGATGGTAATGCTGCTAAAGGATCAACTCAATGAGTATTTGTACGATGCCGAACTGGCCAGTCTTAAGCTGAATGTGGTGGGCAAATCCGGTGGCATAGATGTGAGTGTAGATCTAAACTATGAAGATTCAGTTAATAGTTTTGCTTCCTTTGCAGTTTACCATACGTGGATTTAGTGACAAACAGGTGGTGCTCTTGGAGAAGCTGTTGGATCACTTATTTGACTTTCGTATTGATGAGAAAAGATTTGATATCCTTAAGGAGGAGTATGTACGTTCATTGAAAAACTTTAAGGCGGAGCAACCCTACCAGCATTCCATCTATTATCTGGCCTTGTTGCTAACCGAAAACGCCTGGGCCAATGTGGAGCTGTTGGATGCCATGGAGTGTAAGTTTCGACACATCATTAAAGAGAACTTCAATCTTGACATTTATTTTTCTGCCAGTGGTTACGTACGATCGCGTCCTGAACTTTGCCCAAGAGTTTTTCCAACGCTTGCACACGGAATGCTTTATTTTTGGCAATGTAACCAAACAGCAGGCCACTGACATAGCTGGACGTGTTAACAACCGACTAGAGGCCACTAATGCATCCAAACTTCCCATATTGGCACGTCAAATGTTAAAGAAGCGTGAATATAAACTATTGGCCGGCGATAGCTATCTATTTGAGAAGGAAAACGAATATCACAAGAGCTCTTGCACTCAACTTTATTTGCAATGTGGCGCACAAACGGATCACACAAATATTATGGTGAATTTGGTATCTCAAGTGCTCTCGGAGCCCTGTTACGATTGCTTGCGTACCAAGGAGCAATTGGGCTATATTGTTTTTAGCGGTGTGCGTAAAGTAAATGGAGCCAATGGCATACGAATTATAGTGCAATCCGCCAAACATCCCTCATTTGTGGAAGATCGCATTGAGAACTTTTTGCAAACTTATTTGGTAAGTCAACAGCAGCACATCCAACTTCTTTATGAAGAGAGAGATTATGTTTTATTTTCACAACCCCCTTTCAGCAAGTAATTGAGGATATGCCTCTGGATGAGTTCGAACGTCACAAGGAGGCTTTGGCCGTCAAGAAGCTGGAGAAACCGAAAACCATTTTCCAACAATTTAGCCACTTTTATGGTGAAATTGCCATGCAAACGTATCATTTTGAGCGGGAAGAGGCTGAGGTGGCTATTTTAAGGAAAATAAGCAAAGCGGACTTTGTGGACTACTTTAAGGTGAGTGTATAACTTAAATCTAGAATGGGAAACAGATATTTTGAATTGTTTGAGAGTATCCGAGACAAAAAGCAAAAGCTTCGAACCGAAATTCGATTAGGATCAACTCTCTGGATTTTCCTCACTTTTAGCCATGCTCCCATTTTCACTTTCGTAAAACTTTTGCAATTTAAATCCGGTTTGGACTCAAAATCGCAAAATTTTTGCGAATGCGAAAATGGGAGCATGGCTGTTTGTTCCCAAATTACATTTAAAATTTTGTTTATTTTTTTTTTACAGAAATTCATTGCCAAGGAGGGTGACGAACGTCGAGTGTTGTCCGTGCACATTGTGTCCACACAGAATGAAGCTAATCTAAATACGGAAGAGGCCAATGAGGAGATTACCAATATGGAGAGACACAAACCAATTAGCGATATTGTGGCCTTCAAATCCTGCAAAGAGTTGTATCCCATTGCTTTGCCATTCCTTGATATTAAGGCCAAGGGTGCTCGCAGTAAACTGTAAACTGTAAATTCTTCCATTGGTTTTGGCTACGTCTTTTCTGGTTTTTAATTAATCTTTGTTCCATCATTCATAAATATAAAAGAATTTGTATTAATAGCGTATTATTTTTGATATAGTTGGTACCCAAGAGTGCACTATTCGGTATGGAAAATCCCATATCCAGTGTGATTAATTCCTGTGAACTCAAGTCCTGTGTACGGCGATGCGTCTGTTGTTGATCCAGTATGGAAATTTTGTGCTTGAATGGCTCGTGCTCGGACCATTTCAATTGCTTGAAGAAACCCAAACCCATATCGAGCTGTATATTGTTTGGTTGCTGCTCAGGTCCCGAGTATGCATAGCCCAATTGCAAGTGGAGTAGATCGCGATTCAAATGATGAAATGTGCATTTCAATTGAAGGGATTTGCCTGAAGGTAAACAATTAAAAATTGTAATTGAATTGAATTTTTGGATTGGACATCCGGCTGGGAAATACTCGCCTCGAATATTGAATATTGGACTATGAATCGTGTTTGTTGAAAGATTTGCAATGCGTTGCGTGAAGTTCTCCAATTTCCAATAGTATGTAAACAGTTTGAAATCCTGATCGGCCAGCAAGGTGTTGTTAAACTGCACCACCTCTTTTTCCCGCTCATTCTGCATCTTATGCTTATGCTCCAAATCCAGAAATTTTAGTTTGGGTATTTTCATGGTGCTTGTTTCCTGCATAATTTTGGGAACACTTGCCGTTGGTATTGAGATTTCTTCAGACTTTGTAGTTAATCCTTTTGTCTGGGTTAGCTGCTCTAGCAACAACTTGATTACACGCAACTCTTCGTAAAGTTTAGACTCCAGATTTCGAAAGGCCAAGTTCATTTCATCTGTTGGTAAAGTTCAATCATTTCATTTTGTTTGTATATGTTCATCCAAATATATCTACCTGATCCACAGACACCTTTCAACGTTTTTGTGGTAACCGCTTCCGCTGAAGCCTTAACTTCCCCCGCTGTGATTGTACAGACAGCTTTTTGAACTTCACTGGGTAATGTACGAGCAATTGAATCATTCTGATATGTAGCTTCTGGGTCATCCATCTCCTCAAAGGCAAGTGTGGTGGTGGTCAAGAGAGCAAATAAGCTCAAGCATAATATCAATTTTAAAGACATAAATAATTAAGATTTTACTGAACGCCTTCCGTTGCCTAAGAGTTCCTAATGAGCACTATTGGTGGCAGAGAAAATTTATGTAGGGAAAACTACCTTGAGCCCCAAAATTGTTGTCATAAGAATACGCGTGTCGTTTATTCTCGGGCACGTACACATACATACATACATACAAACACTCATGTATAGAAGTGGAACCCTCCCACAGAACTCTAAAAATAGTGTTAATATTTTTTGATCACATTCAAAAAATGATGAATGAAATACATTCGCACAAAATCATAGACCAGACATTTTTGCATACACCCAACGACATCTAAATAGGGACAGTTTTTAGTTGATATACAACATATGTTGTGAAACCAGAGTCAAAGGAAGTCGGAAGAAGCTAAATAAGAATGGGAAAACATTTGCTGATTTTACGAAAAGGAAAAGAAATCGAAGAAAAATAAAAAATGTACAAGGAAGCAGACATCAACCGAAAAAATTGATAAATATAACAAAAAGAAAATAAGTGTTGGAACGACACTTTCAAATTTTAGTAACAATCAGCCATGCTCACAGTTTCACTTTCGCAAAAATATTGCGATTTTAAGACGAAATTTGGTTGAAAAACCGGGTGGAAATCGCAAAACTTAAGTTTGAAGGTTGTTTTTATTTAGAGGTAAGTTTAACAATGTTAAGTTAAACACGAATATAAAGAGTAATTCAAGTGAAAACCAGCTAATTGCAAATTCTGACCCGGTGGGTCTAATTTATTGGCCAATGCCAGCTATGGTCCTACTCTCAGTGTAGTATACAGATAAAGGTTTTAGTTGAGGAATGACATTAAGGAGTTTTTTAAGTCTAATATAGATTGGTCTATAGAAAATAGGTGATAGTACTTATTGTAGGCAAGGCACAGGCAACGGAAGGAGTCTCGATGAGCATACATAGTTCGTTAGGCGGGGAGGTAGCTAGATAGGACTGTAGTGTCTAGTTACTCTTAGTGGCACTGAAAACTTTATAAGGCTTAAGAGAGCAATGGAGTCAATCTCACCAGCTTGTGCGCGAAAACAACAGAATGGTGGTTATTCTAAATGATTTTCGTGTGCTGAACACGTTTCTGTTTTCAATAAATGGTCCATCACGTCTGGATTTTCCTTAATTTTCAGCTTATAAAAAAAAAAATATTTCACCGTCGCTGTTGTGGTCACCGGTTACCCCCAGAGGCCGAAGACATTTCGTTGTTTACACATACACGAGCCGAACGCCTGCCGAAGCTCAGGCCAAGAGATTAAACAGCCCTTCAGTCGCTGGCTAGCGTTCGATGTGGTCAGGTCAAAGCTGGTTCACAGCGTTTTATTGGCGCACACCAATACACTCTCACTTTTTTGCCTCGCACTCGTTCTTGAGAACCATTGAGCGCATTCACTCTAACTTGACGGCTGTTTGACATGTGATATCTATGCTATATTACTGCATCAAAAATTTTTGGGGTCAGTTGTTTACAATCATGAAATGGGGCTCGTTCGAAAATCGTGTTGTCTTAATTGGCCTGCATAAATGCGGCTACGAAAAAGGTGAAATCTTTCACTCGAAATCACCCGAAACTTTGTGTATTGTAGCGTGAAGTTATTTGAGGATACTGATGCAATAAAAGACAGCGCGAAATCCAACCGTCCGCGCACTGTGCGAACGCCACAAGCCATCAAAGCCGTGAAAGATCGAATTCGTCAAAATCCACTGAGCAAGTAGGAAATCATGTCTTGTGAGATGAATACGACAGATTGTTGCGCATCATAAAACGTGACTTGGGACTCAGTGCATACAACAGACACCCCGGCCACTTACTCACAACAGCATTGAAACAAAAACGGAAGACAAAATCGAAAGCATTGCGTCGCCAGTGCGCGAACAATGGCCACAGACTAATTATGTTTACTGACGAGAAAATTTTCACCATAGAGGAATCGTTCAACAAACATAACAATAGAGTGTATGCTGTGTCATCAAAACAAGCGATCGAACTCATTCCAAGAGTTCAGAAAGCTGACCATCCGGCTTATGTGATGGTTTGGCGGGGAGTCGGCTACGATGGGGTCACCAAGCTCCATTTTTGTAAAAAAGTAGTCAAAACTTCGGCGAAAGTGTAGCGGAAAAGGTTATGAAGCTTCTCAACACGACATTATTTGCAAACAAGCCGTGGACCTTTCAACAAGACTCCGCTTCAGCTCACAAGGCAAAAACGACTCAAACATGGAACTTCATTTCCACGGATGATTGGCCAGCTGGTGGCCCAGACCTGAATCCATTGGACCACAAACTGTGGTCCGTTCTCGAGGCTATGGCTGGCTCTACTCGACAGCCAAATATTGAACCTTTGAAGTCTTTGAAATTTCTCAATGCATGAGGTGCGCACTGCGATCGATGAGAGGCTAGAGAGAGTGGAAGGCACAAGGCAGTGATTTCGAATAAGTCGTTCTACGATTTGTAGCCATTGAGTGACCGAATAAAAAGAAGAAAAAGATTTGAAAAATATTCATTCGTTTTCACACAACGCCGAGCTTCTCTCAATCTCTTGGCGTGTGTGCACTAGACTACTACACTAGAACACTAGATTTTTAGTAATTTGAGCTTAAAGATGCAAAAAAATGTATTTGTCCGACATTTTGGCTATTTTAACGGCCATTAGAGTTGGTTATTTTTGATGACACCACTTTATCTTCTGTTTGTTAAACAATTCCTCTATGGTGAAAATTTTCTCGTCAGTAAACAGAATTCGTCTGTGGACATTGTTCGCGCACTGGCGACGCAATGCTTTCGATTTAGTCTTGCGTTTTTGTATCAATGCATAAATCTCACTTGTCAAATAGCCGTCTAGTTGGAGTGGATGGTTCACAAGATCGAGTGTGTTCAGTACGTGTGCCAAAACAACTTCTAGGTAATTGACAACAGCAACAACCTAAGGCTGCAACAAAACTTTTCATTTGCCCAGCCTAAAGCTATAAGATGTACTAAGTATCACTTGGAATTTTGCCCGTACTGAAATCTTTTGTAACGAAATTATATTATCTTATATTTTATACTTCCATATAGGCAAAAAATTTTTTTATTTATTTTTGGTAAATTCATAATTTATTTAATTTATAGTTTACTCATAATTTATTTTACTAACCTCACCACACACACAATTAATTAACTAACCCATGGAGAAAAAGGATAATCGAAACGCCATTTCGATAATATTCTGGGGCACCTCAGCTCGGTGGCAGACGTAAACCTCCTTAGCCGGTGATTGAAATAGTCGACCCACCACCACCAAACGCATGTTATTAGCGGTTGTCTGTGCATCAGTACGTAACTCCATTGTTATGCCATGTTCTTTAACCAGAGATGGGGCAGTACTGGTGCTAACTCTCATACCAGTTGCATTTACTGACTCTGCGGGCTGTCTGCGATAGTGCTTGGAACGTTCCAACACTTTGTGTATCAAATGACAAGCCTTGCGTATTTCTGAGAGAAAGGGAAAACTTTCTCCACCCCCATTGAAGGGTGAAAATAGTGAACCATTGGTCAGATCAATGTAGACATAATACAGCACGGAGTTTTTCCAGCCAGCAGAAATTTTGACTGGCAAAACATTGTTGATCTCCTTCCACATGGATTCTGTCATTTGGGTTTGGTTTTGATTTTCGGCATTTAAATTGAGGCCGTAGTGGAGGGGATGTTGTACGGCAAAGTTTTCCCAGTCGGAACCGCTATCCGAATCTTCGCCAGGCACATGCAAAGGGGTAAGACGTCGGCGTGTGGAGTCATCCTCACTGGGTGTCAAGCTGTGTATGGAAGAACCACCCAGCGAAGAGCACAACTGAGCTTCTTCATCATTTACTAAATTTACTTTTTGCTTAAGAAACGATTCCAGTTTATGATCCTCGCCCGAGCTGGCCTGCTCCACTTTCTCCAAATCCAAGACTTCCGGTCGTTTATTTGAGATGGACCAAAACATGGCCAATGACTCAATGCCGCATTGTATGAGATGGTCCAAAGTCTCCTGTATCTCTTCGATATAAAACAACGATGGTGGTACAGTGGCATCCGGAGCCATGTCGGGTGCATCAAAGATTTTGAGTATAACCGTCAGACTCAAATGATTCCTGGTGCAAATGGTTAGAAAATAACGACCCGTGGCATTGGGTAAAACAATCTCTTCCCACACATACAGCTCCTTGACACGCACACTCTGGGCGCCTATAAAATCAAAGATGCCGCGGCAACGCAGGAAGCCCTCCACTTGAACACGCACCTCCGCGGGCAACAAACTGGCCAACAGGAAATGCTCATAGTACAAGGCACTGCCATAGATAAAGAACTCCCGGTGAGTGGTCAATGGTTCGTCATTCCAATTGCGATAATCCATGGCCTCCATTTCGCTCAAGGCATCAAAAATGCGCAACTGCGCTTCTTTGGGCAGAGGTAAACTGCGGGATTGTTTCAAAAGCTGTTCAAACTGAAGCTTTCCCGTGGGATGAGCCAGCAGACGGGTGCTTTGGATGCTACAGAAATGACGTAGAAATAGACGCAAACCTTCTGATCCGCTTATAAAGTTATCCAAGTTCAATCCCGGCAGGGAGAAGCGAATGTAGCTGATTAACTCATCGGAACGTAAGTTACATTCCGTTTGGGTGTACAAACTGGAGGCGTAGGCAAAGAGTACCAGGAATCCATTTAGTTTTCGATAGTTCACATAGTAGGCCAACTGATCCTCACCGACTAGCAGACGTGAGGTCAACGGTTGGGTATGTAGCTCACTGAGCACCGCATAAAGAGTGAGGAAACTACCTCGAGCCTTGTACAGAAAGTTACTGTCCGCTGTTTCTGGATAAAAGTACAGTGAATCCTTGTGCTGATCCTGCTGATAGCATTCCGGAGGCAGCAGAAGCAGTCCAAAAGGCATGCTCAACGCACTACTCGCACCTTCAGGCAACATCAACTGCTCGAACTGCTCCGCAAATAAAGCAAAATTGCTGACCTTACGCACCGGTTGCTCCTCGGGATTACTTGCTCCAGCTGGATTTGTATCATCCACCGTGGCCACAACACCCGTGCCCTGAAATCCCAGACAGACTTGCGTGGGCTCCACAAATTGTTGCAACAATTCATCCACATTGCTCGCATACAACTCGATGCCATTGAGGGATTTGAACCAATCACCTCGCTTAATGTTGTGCTGCAGAGCGCTAAGATCGTGCACAAAGCTCTCTACCATCAGGCATTCGGGCTGATCCGGAAAGGGTAGCACACGAAACCCCAATATGGATTCCACCGCTGTGGAACGACGACCAAAACGGAAACGATCCGCTGCCGTGATGACCAATTCCAATTGTTTGTGGCTGTCGGAGTTAGCGTGTGACGCTGACTTAAAGTGTGAGAAACGGAACTCCAGGGGGTCGTCGGGCGGCGGCGGCGGCGGTGGAGGCGGCTGCAGTGTCTGGCCACGATTCTGGCGACTGCCACCATTGTGTTTGCTATTCTGCTGCTGGCGTCGCATGGGCTTCTTTCCCAGGCGCATAAATTCCACACGACTCTCTTTTGTCTTGGCATTGGGCATGTATTCGGCATAGAAAAGACTACCATCCTCCGCCACGTATTCCTCCCAGTTGGCCAAATCACTGCCATCGCTATAGGAGTTGCTAAACGAAGAGCTAGAGCTGGAAAATGCCTCCGAATTGGCATCCAGGCCAAGGCCCAGGCCCAGGCTCAGATTTCCTTTACGCATGACTTAGACGCGTTTCAAATGCGCCACCATGGGCATTAGACACTCGACTAACTGATGATCTCTAACTCATGCTTCTGGTACGCTGGCTGGGTCATACAGAAAATCACACTCAAGAAACCTGTTTCCAACTGCAGCCAACGGTGAGAAGAGCGAGACCTAACTGAGCTCAATTCCAATGAGAAAACTACTCTCTTGATGGCGGCTGGAAGGTCTTTGGCCAACAGGTAGAGAATGTAGTTAAAGAACTATGTTAACTGTTGTCGAATTCTTCGCAGTCGCGCAGATTCTTAGCGTAACGCACCGAAACCGAAGTCGAAGTTTGAAACCCATCACAAAGTTTTCTGAAAGCATTAAACCTAATCCCCAGTTTATGGCTTTATGTTTAATTATTAAGTGCTTCGAATCATTCAGCAAAGCGATGATAATTTGGACTATATCGAGCTTTATGATGCAACGATGGATGATTGTATCTGCGACATTATGGCTTTTGAAGAGAAACAAATTCCGTTCGAAATAATAATGTCTTACCGGGAGGTTGAGACAAGCGAATGCATTAATAGTGAACATAATCACAAAAGGCTGCAAAAATTTGTCCATCAAGGAAAGAATGTCTTCAGCTTAGAGCTCTACCCGAACCACTGCACAAGTTGGGAATAACAAACCCCCAAATATACAGGTGCTCCGAAGAGAAAGAGGAGTCCGCTAAACATACCTATATATTAGCATATTGCTTTTGAGTCAAATAAATGGCATCTGCGGAAAGTTTAACTTTTCGCCATTGTCCAGTAAATATATTCCCAAATACCCGAAAATTTAGAAAAAAAAATATATATTTCACTTCGTAAGGTCATATTTTTAGATCAACTAAAAATTATTATATTATATCACAACTCTTCCTCTTCATATGAATAGAGACTCTTTTCTATGTCATCAGTCAGAAATACTGGCCCGCGAATTGAACCTAACACTTTACAACGAGTTCGAACCTCCGCACAGTGGGCGAAACGACCGTGCTAGCGGAGCGAAATTCAAGATTCTCGTTGTTTTACATAAAAGCTTGGTTTTATATTCATAAAACGGTATGTATTAAACCAAAAATCAATGTAAGTGACCCGTCCATATACAAATGTATTACTTGTAAAACGTAGTGAAAGTTACGCGTGCTAACAGCTTGCCCTTAGTAGCCTACACCTGTCTTTCGTGGATCAAAACTAAAAATATCCACAAATATCCAAGTCGCCTTTAACTTTTTTTGTCAGTGTGAGTCCTTGTAGTTTTAAAATATCCAAGATCACCTGCCAATATGTGCTACCCTTGCATTTGTTGGACGTTTTTTAGTTTGGCTCATTTTTTTTAATTTATTATTTATTTTGTTTCTAAATTTTCTGTCACCTCATGTAAATTTGGCAACTTAATTTAGGTTGTGTAGATATTCTCATACTTTATCTGTTTATGTAAGTTTGATTTCAGGTGTAATGTGTGTGATTATGAGCGAGTGATGATATAAAACATGTTTGGTGTCAATTTTATTGAATGGGAGGTAGTTGCTAAGTTAGTATATTTGTCTGTCGGGAAGTTCCCTAGGGAAAAGTTTTTTGAGGCGTCGTCTTACTCTACTTCCTGCTTTATTTCGTCTGCGCAGGAGTCTTCTGGCTAGTGTGTTGGGGTGACTTCTTAGTCTCTTCACGTAATCAACTGCCTCTTTATTGATTACGTCACACAATCTTGGGCACACTAAGGTCACTCTCCAAATGTCTTGTGCACATATACCAGGGTGCTCCCGATAGTCAATGGGTATTGTTCTTCTGGTAGGCATATCACAAGTGTACAGAGAGTAGACGGTTGGTCCAAGGACACTTTCTTGAGGCACACACCAGCGCGTATTACCCTCAAGCTGGAAACAGCCCCTTCCAATACTACCGAGAAGGTCCTGTCCGATAGAAAGCTTCTCACAAGGGTGTATAGTTGAGGCGGTAAGTTTTTTACCTTACATAGTAGTCCAGCATGCCACACTCTATCAAAAGCCTGCCTTATGTCTAGGTAGACCGCAACCACGAACTCCTTAGCCTGGAATCCGTCGAGAATGAAATTTGTGACCCTATTCAGCTGCTCAGGGGTTCCGAGTGACTTTCTAAACCCGAACTGAAAAGGAGGTATTCTGCCACTCACCTTATCGATTGCCATGATTCGGGCTAGAATACACCTCTCGAAAATTTTTGCTATTGTGGATAAGAGGCTGTTTGGACGGTATGAATCGACCTCAGACGGGCTTTTGCCAGCATTATGAATCATTACGATCTGAGCCTTTTTCCACGCCTTCGGAAAGTGACCCAGTCGCCTGGTGCCATATTATTGTTTGATCTGCCCCTGAACCTTCTCCAACGTGATTGGTGGGACTGGGGGCGTTAGCTGCCCTGGGGTGTCAAGAACCTGATTAGTTTGGCTCAAAGAAGATATCCCCACAAAGAATTTTTGGCTTTGGAAAACTATTTTTTGATACAGTTTTATATAACAAAACCTGAAGTAAGCTGGACCGTATTGAAATCTGAAGAAAAAAATTCCCAGATTTTACCAATTGGCTTGTTTAAAACGCCGATATTCTTCCAAGCTATGATGTATCGAATATCAATTCGGTGTTTATGCATAGATTTTCTTTATTAATATCTTATTTTCTATTTTTTTCAAATATTTTTGCTGTTTGTATTCAAACTACTTTTGTTTTGGAAATTCAATAACCTTTCGATGCATACCTTGCTTGACTCCATCTAACGGTTCTGACTCCAGATTTATCTGAAAATGTAAGTGTACCTACCGAAAAAATTTTAAAAAACAAACTTAAACTTAAAAATTTAAAAAAAAATGTTATTAAAAATTTTGTTTATATATTTATTTCTTTTATTCCAATTTTAAAAAAGTTGCCAATATTTTTGAAGTCAACATTTTACAGTTTTGCAGCCTTGGTATGAGTTGCGATTTCTAAGAAAGGATTAAAGAATTTGGTAGAAAAGCTTTGTCATCAAGAGGGACGTATGAAGATAAATGGGTTTTGGAAGATAAAAGCCAAATAACAAATTCGGTATTTGGAAGCTGGACCATTTAACAATTCCGATTCCGCACGTTATGATCGAAATCAAAAACGGGACCAGGCCAGTTTTTAAACAGATATTTTCACATAAATTCTTCATAGTTCGCAATCCATTGAGGACAAACACTTTCTGAATATTTGGGATATTCTGGACTGTACTAGACAACTACTAATTTCTTAGCTCATAAAGGCGGCCAATGGGCAGGAAAATCTCATGTAATCTATTTAACATTTTGTCATCTTTGCTACCAATTTTATCTTTCAGAATCACATTATGTTTCCAAAAAAAGTTGACAAACTCGTCCGTGCTCCTGGTCAAAAAGCTTGATCAATTTTAACTGCATCCAGAACAAACCTCAATTTTCGTAAATAGTCAGCAGGCTACAAAAAAAGTTATTTTGGAGTAAAAAGCTAAATTCGAAAAGACCAAGATAAAATTGTTGCTTCAGTCCATTGAAGTCAATTTTGTTTAGCTTTTTGTAA
Organism: Lordiphosa magnipectinata; assembly: GCA_037044535.1. Taxonomy (NCBI): domain Eukaryota; kingdom Metazoa; phylum Arthropoda; class Insecta; order Diptera; family Drosophilidae; genus Lordiphosa; species Lordiphosa magnipectinata. Next base: position 96,594 of record JBAMBO010004211.1, on the reverse strand, counting down.
AGGAGGCACATACGTAAAAACCTTTTCCGCGGCTTTTACAGCAAAACACACACTTCTATTATTTCGCACAGTTAAGGGATAATTTTTTAAGCCAAGAGTTCAATTTAGAATTCTTGGACCGATAAATATTGAGTTCCAGGCATTGCTTAATGAAGATTCATGCCAAACGGAACCAGAATCACTAGTAGCCGTTTGCACTGGCTAAAAGCTTTGAGAAACTACTGCAATGCAAACAAAGGCACTACAACAAAGTTGTAAAAAAAATATGTATACAGCCGTATCTTATCCAATAGATGGCTGATCGGCGCTTCCGGTTTTTCATTGAAACCAAATATTGTGAAGACTGGCGCCTCGCCCCAAAGGACGGTCACTTTTTTCAACAAAACACATACAAAAAGTGATATCGTTTGCTATATTTTTTAAACATAGGCATATTCGGTGTAGTCTCTCTGCTGGCACTTATTTGAAGCGATCAATTCTGTTCACCAAAATGAGAAATATCGCGATTAATAAATGACTCATACAGTAAGTACTATAAGTTGTGATACTGACTTGTTAAAGCCACATGTCGTCCACATCCGTATCTGGCAATTTAGACACAAAAAATTAGATTATCATGTTGCGATAGCAAGCGCTATTAACTAATTTTGCCTGACCAATCGCATTCTTAACAAAATTACTAGTTCGATGATGCCTTCAACCATCAAATCCGTATTATTACAGCTTGTTAAAAGACATTTTAAAGATTTTCCAAAGCAAAAACTTATTATTATTGCGCGGAGCGATAACACGTCGTGGACTATCTGTGGAATCACTGGAAGCTAGGCACTTGATTAGTGGGTTCTTGATTTAAGAATGATTCGGTATATACTTTACAACTTTTGGTAAGGCCTGGGAACGGGACCAATAAATTGTGAAACCAGATGCATCAGGTAGGAACACTTCATACCCAGTTTTTCTTGATCACATTTATACTAGAAACACAAAGCTACAACATCTGTTGCTGGCTAAAAAAAGATGAGAGCTAAAATTTTGGTAAATTCACCAAAGATGAAGGGAGTCACTACAATTGTTGTAACAAATTCCCGCCTCCAGTGGACAAATGATTAGCACCCCTCCCATGGAGGTCTAACTTAGAAAACGGGTTTGTTGGAAAACCGCACTATAGAATTTTCTAAGATTTTAAATATATTGAGATACTGACCAATAAGAGAAGGTAACATGCATCGAAAAACAGCGATAATGGATACCACATTTGACAGCACCCATAATCAAGTCCCTATAGGCCTTAAACTAAAGATAAAAATAGACTGAACTGCGTTTTTAGATTCACCATCGAAGCCTTAGTTCGCGGGCTATGGGTATCTTTGTACAAGCAATTGCCGTAGAACAACAGTGACCATTCTTTTTGATCATACGTTTAGGTTGTAGTGGGTTTAAGTACAGCCCGATTTATTCTTCAAATAAGTGCAAAATATTCTTCTGATAAATTCTAAAGATTCTCAATGCATTTTTGAAAAAAAAAATTGATAAAATACGTACAAAATGCCCATAAAATTCTAAAGCTACTCCCAATTTGTTCTTGAAACTAGGTCTTTGTATGAAATAACCTAAGGCTAAAAAAATCCAAACGAATTGAATTAACGAAAGACTAAATTGGATTAGAAATCTATCCTCACTCCATAAAATGTTAAAACCAGGAGGGAATTTTAAGAATTCAAATTTGTCGTTGCACACTTCTTGGAGCTTGCAATGTAAGTCCTTAATCCAAGCTTTTTGGTGCTTGAGTAAGAACGCGCTTTTCTTGAATTTTTCTGGCTTACCGTAAGTACGAAAAGTTCTGGCTTTAAGAACGTTTATTCTGATTTTAATAACAAGAATAAGAAATAGAATAAAACATACTTGAAATTTTAAGTACAAAGCGGTATAAATTCTATTCCGATCGACCTAGAACTCTGGCATTCGTGTATTTTGATGTAAGAAGAATAACGAGAATTGACAAAATTGCTTATATGAGGAAGCTTTCTAATCCTTTACAAGCCGGACAAGTTGAAGTTGGTTGAGCGATCTGCTAAATAGAGCATGTTAATCGAATATATAAGGGAAATCTGGTAAGATAGGTGTATACATAAAACACATTGATACAAAGAGGGGAAAACCCAAGACCATTGAACTCATGATGAGCAAAAACAGTAGCCAAAATAATGTATGAGTGGTACTAATCATTTTTAATTGAATGTTCTCACTTTAAGACCTTTTTATTGACATCGCAAAAACACAAATCGATTTTTTGGAAACGAAATTTGATTGATTTAAAAACATCAATTATGGAATCTTACATACCTACCGCCATATTTCGTAGGATCAAAAATTTCACTTTACAACAAATTCAACGACTTTACCCGATTTGGTTTACTTAAGTGTTTCTAAAAATCAAAGAACATTTTTGTCAAGCCTTGTCTGGGAATCGAGCCACTTTTGCACTGAACTATTACGAATGAAATGACATCTTACCGCACTGCACCATCGCACACTCGTCTAAGATGCTACTCATGCTTTTCTGTACGGTGGTTTATTGAAGTTTTTTAGATTACATCAAAATCACAATGTGATGTGATGAAATTACAAAGTTCAATAATTTACATAAAAATAATTATTTTTACTTAAGGTTTCTGGAGAATGTTTTGTTCTTATTTTGTGTAAACAGCGGCCTATTTTCTGAACATGAAAGATTCTGAAGAAGATAAATCGATTTTCCGACCATATTTCTGTCCATTACTCAGGTTAGGTTAGGTTAGGTTGCGATGGCTGAGAACGACAAGTCGTTCTTCCACTTAGGCCACTTTGGGCCCATTGCGATGCCATGTTTGTTCCCTGTTAACCCTTTTTAAAACTGAGGGGGTCCTCGGTACTGAACCATTGTGTGGACAGAATGAATTTTAGTAGAGTTGGGATCTCTAGCCCGGATATCTCCGAGAGGTTGAGTAGGAGAGGTTGACCAAGTGTCCTAAGTCTCCTTCTACTTAAAGCAGGGCAGTGGCAGATAAGGTGTTGTACTGTTTCCTCCTCGTCTTCATATCTGCAACTTCTGCAGAAGTCATTCCATCCATTACTCAAAGAGCCATTCTTTCCACGGCTACCGAAAATGCCTGGTTTTCAAAAAGGGATATTCATACTTTCTCAAAATCGTTCAACTAAATTAAACTTTTTTTCTGAATACCACTTATGTTTCTCACCAATCAACCCAATACATTTATATATGTCGGGAAAATTATTTAAGTTTTTAAATGAAGTTTGTTAAATTCGTACTTGAAACGAATCTTTTACTATAATTGATTAAAGCGTTTGCAACCCCATAAAGAATATAAATTATAAAGATTTATCAAACATTGGTCAACAATTAAAATAACTCTACCCTTGACTCCTCCTTGTCAGATCTTTCTCTCCAAATGCCTCTGCTTTAAATCATTTGGTGGGTGTGTGCGTTATATACTCTTTGCCGTATCTTGGAATACTTGATTATCTTAGATTTACTTAAAATTAGAGTTTACCTTATCAAGGGGTTAAGTAGAAATCTACAATAAATCAATACCATTATATAGATGATGACTGGACAACATAATAAACTTAAGCTTATATAGCAGCTATCGCTGTCTTAATTTATGAGCTCCGTATGATACGCGCGCGCGAACCAAACTATTTCTGTCCCCAAAAAAAAAAGCAGTGGATCAAGGAAAACTATCAGACTAATTAGCGTTCCGCTGACAAGGCGATATTGTTATTCGATAACGTAGCCGTGGGCGTGGATGTAACCGAAAACAAAACCAAAAACCCATTGAGAAGCTAAAGAAAATATTGCCAAAATTGATAAGCCATATCGCTTTCGTTTTAGCCTAGCCCTGACCGTTAGCCAAAATATGGTATCAGTCAGTGTGTCCCGGGAGCGCTAGAACGTCGGTTGTGTCGCTGAAGCAAATTCAAATCGCTGAATATTACCAAGTGATACAAACGAGAGATACAGTGAGAGAGAAAGCGGGAGAGCGAAATAATGTTTCCAGAGAACCAAGCGAATTTGTGAGAAGTATTCAAGCTCCTCCCACAGAATGTACACATGTGAAAGTTGAATAATGTTTGAATGGATTACCGGTAATCTTCCTAACGAAAGAAACAGAAAGTGCAAAGTCCTACTAAATACCAACAATATACATAGTAACCATACAACAGAGATAAAGCCCATATTGGCCATAAAATAATGTGTTCCAATTTCGTATTAACTTTCTACATTGTTGTTGCCCTGTGTTTGCTGCATTCGCATGCCCGGAAGATAAACTCCAAGCTGTTAAACACCCAAGAGACATCCGAATCTCTGGCGCCGTCAAGCAACGAAGAACGAAATAATGCAGAATCTGAGAGTTACGAATCGGAGGAAAGGGAAGAAACGGATCTCAAATCTATGTTGCTCAAATATGACACGGACGATGGCAATTCATGTCTTTTGGATATAATTAAAGATGAATTACTATGGTGGACCTATCCAAATGGCAGTCTCAGAATGGAGCATGTTAAATACTGTGAGTGTAACTGAGAAAAGAAGAACATGTGACATTTATTGAATGACAGTTTTTAAGAGTTAAAATGAAATCGATAGAAAATAATTAATGTAAAAGAGCTGGGCCCTACCATATCACCGAAGCTTTAAAATTAATGACCCCTTAAAACTACCCTATTCGAGCTGGTAATGATTGTATCGATAATAATATCAGGAAAGATTACACTAGGCAACAAGGTCCAGTTTATGGAAAGGTTTTTGGTGAATCTAGATGGTTTTCGTGGTCTGAGCACGAATCTGTTTTCGGAAATAATCCATCACGTCATTATTTTTGTTAGTTTAAGCTTAAACTTGATTAAAATACCTATTTTGAATCTTTTTAGTGGTGTTTTGGGAAGGACCTATACTGTTATTTTGATTCTCTTTAATAATATCGAGCCCTAAGCTCAATTTTTTCGAAATTAGTTTTTTAATGCAAATAAGTTCTGCAATGTTATTCACATCTATATGTCAAATAAAAAAAAAATAATTGTATAAATTTACAAAGGCTTTACTTTCCTAAAATATAGGCCATTTTACCTAAACAATCTTGTTTTAGGACTAAATTTTTCAGGAATACTTTGCCTTAAAATTATACCATTTTCCTAAACTTAAGCTGCCTTTACACTTGTCATACTAAAGAGACTCTCTGACAATAGTGTAATAGCAAAGCAAATAACTCTAAGTATTTGGAAAATGTTGGCTTTTTTGTTGTATAATTCCATAAGAGGCATCTTTAGAGAAGTTTGACAACCTACTATTTAGAGATATATAAAAAGTGTAAAGGCAGCTTTAGTATTATTATTTCATATATGGGTAATTATTTCTGAAGTGGGCAACTATTTTTTTTCATTGTCTCCAAACATTTGAATTTTTTGTCACGCTATAACAGTAGTTTTCCACGATTTTTAATATTTTGTTTAGAATTTTCCCATTGTGGAATGCAAAGATATAGCGATTTTTTTTTTGTTAAAGTTGCTTATAGCTAAATATTTGATGGGTCAAAAAATAAAAAAACAAGAGCATAAGTTAAAGTCGGCTCTAACCGACTTCGATATACCCGTTACTCATGGAAACAAATGTTTAATAGCCTTCTTGTATGCCTGAGGTGGGTCAGCCGAAAAGTATGCAACATTTTTTTAACTCAGCTATTTATCATCCGATCTTGATGAAAATAATAGATGTTGCGAATATAAATGTACATTTTAAATTTGAGATCGATATCTCAAAAATTGTGGGAGATATTCAACATTTTTTATTGTGAGGGCGGGGGTGGGCGTGGCAAAAATTTGAAATAAACTTGATCTGCGTGCAGACAATAGGAGTCTACATTTCAAAATTGGTTGCTCTAGCTCTTCTAGTCTCTGAGATCTAGGTGTTCATACAGACAGACGGACGGACGGACAGACGGACAGACGGTCAGACGGACAGACGGACAGACGGACATGGCTATATCGACTCGGCTGTTGATGCTGATCAAGAATATATATACTTTATATGGTCGGAAAGGATTCCTTCTGCCTGTTACATACATTTGCACGACTTTAGTATACCCTTTTACTCTACGAGTAACGGGTATAAAAATAGAGGAAAGCTAACTTCGGCTCGACCGAAATTTTTATACCCTTGTAGCTTGTATGATTTATATAAATTAGTAGACACAAATATGTACATTCGGACAAATGTACACGTTTTTGACAAGACCTCCTATATACATTTTGTACACCTAATTTCTATGGCAACTGTACTATATAGTTGTCCTATCAAACTTGGTGGAATTATGTGATAGCATAGAAAACTTATAAATAAGAGGTTTGTGGACGTTTGCGTTGAAGATAAAAAAGTTGTTATCCCCAAAACAACATTTTCGGCCGATGGTTCCTATGGCAGCTGTATGCTATAGTCATCCGATCTGCTCGGTTCCGACACATGTGCAGCGTATTTGTACCAAAAGACTTCGTGCAAAGTTTGGTTAAGATAGCTTTAAAACTGACGGAGGAGATAGCATAGAAACAGACGGACATGGCTATATCAACTCAGCTCGTCATGCTGATCAAGAATATATATACTTTATGTGGTCAGAGATGCTCCCTTCTATGCGTTACAAACATCTCGACAATTTTAATATACCCACTACAAGGGTATAAAAAAAAAAAAGATATTGTTTTTCCTTTACTTTGTGATAAAAATATTTACGATGGTTGAACTGGAGGAAAAAACCGCCGAAACTAAAGAAAAAAAATTAAATCGCGGTTTGTGGAAAAACGGCCATTTTGAGATTTTCCAAAAAATTTACGAGTAATCCTTTGGATATAGTTAGTACTTATAACTTTCTGCAAAATTCACTTGCAAAGAATGAAATAAAAATTTTATATTAAACATGCTTTGACACTGAGCATACATAATATTGACTAGCGGGAAATCAACCGGTTTTATATGTTTGAAAAAATTCTGGAAATATCCTTTCAAGATTTTAAGTAAGTTTTAAAATTTGCCCGATAGAACGGATGGACGTGGAAAAAATTGAACAAATTAAACAATTTAGTGGTGGACGTGTGGTGTTTTGGTGTGTGTTGTGGGGTTGGTGCTTATTACCTAAGACGTTCGACATACATTTAAGGTCACATGTTACCTAAAAAGCTTATTTATCGACTAAAATGTTGGCCTTTCTCTTACCTAAAAAGACGTTTTATGGCCATCCATTGCCTAAAATTTTAGGTCATATCTTACCTAAAACTCAAATTTATTGCCTAGAACACTTTAGGTAATAGAGGCCTGAAATTAAGTCCATATATTGGCTGTCATTTTAGGTAAAATGGACTTAAATTTCTGGTATTTATACCCGTTACTCGTAGAGTAAAAGGGTATACTAAAGTCGTGCAAATGTATGTAACAGGCAGAAGGAATCATTTCCGACCATATAAAGTATATATATTCTTGATCAGCATCAACAGCCGATTCGATATAGCCATGTCCGTCTGTCCGTCTGTCCGTCCGTCCGTCCGTCCGTCCGTCCGTCTGTCTGTATGAACACCTAGATCTCAGAGACTAGAAGAGCTAGAGCAATCAAATTTGAAATGTAGACTCCTATTGTCTGCACGCAGATCAAGTTTATTTTCAATTTTTGCCACGCCCCCGCAATTTGGAAAAAACGTCATATCTCCTACAGTCTTGATGATAGATGGTTCGTATTTTCTAGAGATATCTAGTACTCAAAATTATTTATCGATTTGCTGAAGGAATGATGAAGATCGGATGAACGATACTCAAGTTATGAGCAAAAAACGGTCAGTTAACACCAACCACCCACCCCACCCATAACCTAAGCACTGCGTTCAGTAGCAATCTTAGTAAGAGAGAGAGAGAGAGAGAGAGAGAGAGAGAGAGAGAGAGAGAGAGACTTAGAGAGCGCACTGCGTTGTGTGTTAACTGGCCGTTTGACTCGTGACCAAATTCGAGCTGCGACATTAAGGGTGCAGAGTATGTAATAGTCGGGCTTGACCGACGTTTTCAAAAGTTTTGTTGTCTGATCTGTTTATCGTGATGAATTTGGAGTCATTTATGTTGGATTTAGTAATTGACCTCAGGCATACAGGAAGGCTAATAAACATTTGTTTCCATGAGTAACGGGTATATCGAAGTCGGTTAGAGCCGACTTTAACTTACGCTCTCGTTTTCAACAGTTTTAGGTAATATTTTTTTCTGAGTGTTGCACCCATCTTTTCATTGATTTCATCTATCACTTTTTTTGAACGGCTAGCCAGCCTGTTAGACCGCAAACTTTATATTCTTAGGAACTAAAAATCTGTTCTAATAATAATGTCATGCAAGCTCTTTGCGATAAAAACAGTCTTCCAAACACTTTTCATAATGAATACCTCTGCACAGAGGGAAAAACAGTTCAGAAAATAAGTTGCCTTCAATTCAAAATAAGAACAAAATGTACACATTTTTGAGAAAAATGTTTAAAATGTTGTACCCAACTAAACCAAAACACAAAAAAGTATAAGTAGCAGTTTGGAAGTCTAGCTTCATAAGAAGGTAATGGCGGAATGTGCTAGAGCACCATTCTGTTCGTTGTTTGTTAAGTCAAGTCCAAAAAATTCTTTCTGTGTTTTGCTAAAACTCAAATGAACCAAGTCAAGTGGAGTAGTAGTTGGTCGTTGAAATTTGTTGTGCAGCCATGTCGCTGACCCTATGGAATATGGACGGCGCATGTCCAGCGATTTTAAATAATAGTGCCTCCCTTCCCTGCCAATCTAAAGAGGGTATGTCCCGTTCGCTATTTATCCGAAATCCCAATATGTAAGGATCCTTATCGAAAATCAATTAAATTTTTTCCAGTTGAGCTTAAAATGTTCTTAAGAACGGATCAATATCAACTCAAATCAATTTCTTGAAAACGGAACAATATCACATTAAAATAAGTTTTTGCGTTCTGAAGTGAGAACATTGTAATACAATTGAGAAAAATCGTTTATGCACATTGCTTAATCAAGCTGGTCTGGTGGACATACATCTGCAAAAGTCAGCTTCAGCTTCAACATTTCGGCTTCACTTTTCAATTCCCCTTGCTTTCCATTCCAGTAGAATATCCCTAGCGGTTTTAGATGACATTTCTATTTAAATAATTTTTTTCTCAACAAATCTCAACAACATAGCAGTCCCGCCTGCTCAAACCTCAAACGTAATTGTGCACAAATTTCGTGCACAGAGGGCTGCTCACAATACTAGTCAGGCAAACTTGCCCAAGTGCCTATGTGCATAACAAAGTGTATACCCTAAATTTGTTTTTCGAAGTTAAATTAATGCGTTTTCAAATAACGTATGCATCACATTTCAATTTTAGCCCTCCCTAATAGTTACAGCGAAAGTAACGTAAGGGCCATTAGAAAATGTAATTACGCCCAAAAGCAACTTAAAAATGTATTTATAAATTATATGAGATAAAATGTGGACGACATTTTTTGTTTATAACAAATCCGCCATGCATGTTCCAAACAAAATGGAAAAAACTCTCTCCAGTAAAATTTGCTTTTTGGCGCTTACCTTATTTTCGCGGTTAGGGCTCGATATCGTATAGTACTATTTCTTAGTTTTAAAATAAATGGTCCCAAAAAATACTACAATTTTCTTAACCGACGATATTTCACCTTTTTCAACTTTTCAACACACTGTAAACAACACAAATAGCGCTTGCTAGCTAGTACTAGTACATCAAAACGTTGTGATACCGCTTATGCTAAAAAATGTCAAACTTTATTTTGGTATTACCAGATTTTAACTATCGACATTAGTGTTCTCGACATATAAATAGTACCCTGCATACTTTTGTAAGGATTCGGTTTATATTCCGATTTGAGGGACCCGAAAAAAATCCAGAACCGAATCGGTTCTGAGAGATTCTGGTTTGGATCTGCTTGTAGCCTGGAACAAAACACAATTGGATTTTTTGTTTCCACCTAAAGGAAAACGCATAACGATTTTGAGCTCAGCAACAAAGATCGCGATGGGAAGCCAGTAATGGCTTTGGCCACATGTCGTCGTCAAGTACATTTTGGCAAAAAAAAGTTTTTCTCACTAAGACCCATTTTCAGACCTATGATTCCTATGGCAGATATGAGATATAGTCATCCGATCCGGTCAGTTCCGATATATTAGCAGCGTGCAGTAAAAAGCAGATTCTGTGCAAAGCTTTAGTTGGATAGCTACAAAACTGAGGGATTATATCGCGTGGAAACAGACAGACGGACGGACTAGGCTCAATCGACCCAGATCGTCTCCCTGATCTTTTTTTGTTTTTAAATTTTAAGGACTTGTCACGCCCGTTTAAAATGGAAATAAAGAATTTGAATGAAATTTTGAATTTGAACAAATTTAAGCTTTGAAAGTGCTGATACCTACATTTTTCTATATTGCCGTTGTAAGGTCTGCTCTAATGAGCATACACTTTCGCAGGTACAGAATATATTAAAGTTGGTCTTGAATGACTTCTCACTTATTTTCATGGATGGAGAACTCTAAGCTACTTAAGACCATAAAGAAGATTATAAATGTTGTATAAAAATTTATAATTTTTTCTGTTTCTTAACACACAGCTGAAATATTTATTCATAGTAGAAATATCGTTATTTCCAGCAAGAAACCCATATTTGGATCTGTCGCACAGTGACACGGCTGACGATGTGGAATTACTGGAACAAACCGAATCGTACTTTCGATATGGCATTAAGCCAGTTGAAATTTTCTCGGCTGCCTTCAACACCTTAAGTACCGTGCCGTTTGGTACCCTATCCTCCATTCGGGGTTCACTCAAGTACTTATCGCTGCGTGGCAATCAGTTTGCAGAAATAATGCCAGATGCTGCGGGTAAGTAGGGTGTGTACGAGTAGCAGACCCCAAGTAGGGTAACCAGAGACACACACACACACACACACGAAAAGCCAGCTAATTTGCGAAATTTCAGCTCTAGGGCGGTTTATCAATGAAACACGAATTGAGAACAACACACTCCATCAACAACACCTACAACACAAATGCTCACAGTTTCTGGCTGCCAATGCTACCGAACTGTACGATCGGGAATGCCTAATATACAATCAGAACAACACAAACAATTCTGCATATATGACATCCTACACTTTAGAGGATTACTTGCGGTATTATAAGAGCAATTCCAAACTGTTTGGCAATTCAAGTAAGAAACACTTTGCACACACACACTCACAACAAACAAGGATCTTTCCTTAATTAATTTTTATGAAATATTACTTTGTCCATGTTTTTTAGAGGAATCCATCAACTGGGCCACTTTTCCTCTGTTGCCACTTCTCTTGGAGCTGGATATAAGTAACTGCAGCATTGAGTATGTCAGCAAGGAGGCCTTTCGAAATGTGACCAACTTACGTCGACTTTACATGTCCAACAATAAGATAATGACCATCAATCATGATACCTTTTATTATATACAAAGAGTGCAATATCTGGATCTATCCTTTACCAATGTCTTGAGCTATAACTATCAATGGTCGCTGACCACACTGGAAATGGCCTTGAATCTGATATATGGCCTAAAGATACAGCAAACCACATTTAAAATGCTGCCAGAGCTGATTTATCTGGATCTATCCCATTCGAAGATGACACGAAACAGTGCTGTGGCCTTTACACACCTGGGCAATAAATTGAAGTACCTCAGTCTGTGCTATACATCCTTTCCCATGGTCAGTAGTGCCATTTTCAAGAATACACGTCTTGAGGGTTTGGATTTGTCGGGCAATCCCTTTGTCTCTTATAACATCATAGACGATGCCTTTGATGGTATAGCCGATACCTTGCAGTATTTTTACTTTGAACGTTCCGGCCTGAAGAGCATTGAGTGGTCCAAACCGCTAAGAAACCTGAAAGTCTTGGGTTTAGCAGGGAATAACATCAATGGCCTGACCGAGTCCATGTTTGAGTCATTGGAAAATCTGGAACTATTGGATCTAAGCTCAAATCATGTGGGCAACTGGTATAAGGGTGTGTTCCATAATAATTCAGCATTGAGAGTGCTCAATCTGCGTGGAAACAACATCAATGTGCTGACCAACGAAATGCTTAAGGATTTTGAATCGTTGGCCTATCTAAGTTTGGGTGACAATAACTTTATCTGCAGTTGCATTCTAAGGGATGTGGTGGAGGTGGCTGCTGGAAATAATCAAGAGGTGGATTGCTCGTATAGTATACTGCTAAGTGAGATGGTGTACAAGGAGCTGGCGAACTACAACCTGAGCGGCCTCAGTTTCCATCAGCTCTGGCAGCGCAATTATGTACCCCAGCTGGAGAAGAGCTATCAGAACATACGAAATTACCAGAGGGAGCATCAGATTTTTAAAATGCGCTTTTTCTCCGATACGTACAACAGCCTAAATAGCACCAAGTGTGCAGCTGCCACTCCTTATCCATTGACTGAGTTGATCGATGACACTACTCTGAAATTTCAGCTGCTCGACTATGATGCCCGGCACTATTGGTGCTTCAATGAGACGGAGAAACTGCAGGTGGATGAGCTGATCTGTCAGTCACGTACCTTGGGCTTACTGGAAACCAAATTGCATAGCCTGACCACGATTATTATAGCTGTGGTGGGCAGCATTTTGGGTGTATCTTTACTGGGATTTATTATTTACCTAAAACGTTGGCACATTCATTACTATTATTCTTCGTTGAAATCCGCTGCCCTACTCTCAAATGCCTCCATAGATCACACGCCAGATCCCAGTGTGGTCTATGATATATTCATAAGTTATTGTCAAAATGATCGTGCTTGGGTTTTGGATGAATTGCTGCCCAATGTGGAGGAACCGGGTGATATATCCATTTGCCTGCATGAACGGGACTTTCAAATAGGCGTTACCATATTGGATAACATCATCTCCTGCATGGATCGTTCACATTCTCTGATGTTGATCATCTCATCGAAGTTTCTGCTAAGTCATTGGTGTCAATTCGAAATGTATCTGGCGCAACATCGGTGAGTATACAAGAGTTTGTATTGACTGACTGATTCACTGATTGTTAGGAGCTAGAAAGCAGAAACTTGAAGAGAAGACACACACACTGGCAGATTGCCATATTATTAGGTAACAGCAGTGTGAACACCTGCCAGAGACAGTGTCACTTGACTGTTGCCATATTTGTTTCGAAAAATCTGTCAAAACTCCTATGTATTCTAGTAGAATAATTCTAATCAGTTTGAACAGACTGGCAGAGAACTGACACAAAAGAATGTGGCAACTTGCCGGTATGTGTGAACGCACGCTAAAGGGATCATTTTTATACTCTGTACCGAAGGTACATAGAGTATATTAAGTTTGTGCAAAAGTATGTAACAGGGAGAAGGAATCGTTTCCGACCCTATAAAGTATATATTCTTGATCAGCATCAACAGCCGAGTCGATATAGCCATGTCCGTCTGTCCGTCTGTCTGTCTTTCTGTCTGTCCGTCCGTATGAACGAAGAGATCTCAGAGATGGTAAGAGATAGAGGTTTGACATGTATGGGGCATATATTTCTTATACTTGCAGGCAGATCAAGTTTATTTTCAATTTTTGCCACGCCCCCTCCCGCCCTCGCAATTTGGAAAAAACGTCATATCTCCTACAGTTTCGTCATTACGTCATTTCTCCTACAGATCGTTCGTACCTTTTAGAGATACCTTGTAAACAAAATTATTTATCGATTTGCTGAAGGAATAATAAAGATCGGTTGAACGATACTCAAGTTATGAGCAAAAAACGGCGAAGTAAACACCCAACACCACCCCACCCACCACCGCAGCATTCTATTGAACGGCAATCTTAGTGAGAGAGAGAGAGAGAGAGAGAGTGAAACTTAGAGATGAGCGCGTATAACTAGTGGGCAAATGCGAGCTCCGACGTTAAGGGTACAGAGTATGTTGTAGTCGGGCTTGACCGACTTTCTTTCTTGTTTTACATACGATCGATCTAGGAATTACACGATGATGCCAATCTCATGAATCCAATGTGATTGTTTACATTTCGTTCAACAGATCTTATAGTATTTATGTACTGTATTCATGAAGTTTGCTTCATCGTGTAATTCCTAGATCGATCGTATGTAAAACAAGAAAGAAAGTCGGTCAAGCCCGACTACAACATACTCTGTACCCTTAACGTCGGAGCTCGCATTTGCCCACTAGTTATACGCGCTCATCTCTAAGTTTGGTAGCCAAAAAGTAAAAAATTTAGAATTTCATAGTTAAAAGAACGTTAAGAATGAAAATTCTTGATCCAATTTCCGAATTCCTTGATCCATGCTAGTTTTGAAACCATACTCTCCAACAATAATACAATAATTACAAGGTAGCGCAACCGGAAGAACGTATTCGCAAGCGCGAGAAATTATTGAGACCCAGATTGAGACGTTACCTAGATTTCTTACAGTTATTGATTGAAGTTGCGAGCTGTACCAAAAAAGTGAAAGCGACCATGTCAGTTCGGATTACCAAATTTCTACCTTGAATCAACAAACTAAGTCTGACTGAGAATATCGAAGCTGCGCAGTCCCTCAACCAGTTCTATACTTACAACCAGTTCTATTAGGGTTCTTAAAAACATCCTGTAAAACTTTCAAGCAGATCCGACCATATTTTATTCCAAGGTCCTAAAAGTTGATCTCATTTGGTAGACTTTAAACTCCCGAATTCTACTTAATAATTATAAATTTATAATTAATTTTTTACAGCATTTTCGAAGTTAGCAAAGAGCACTTAATACTAGTCTTCCTGGAGGATATACCACGCAGCAAACGTCCCAAAACCTTGCAATATTTAATGGATGTCAAAACCTACATCAAATGGCCAGCCAGTAAAGGTGATAAGCATCCCAAATTGGAGGAACGCAAATTATTTTGGAAACGTTTAAAAAGATCCTTAGAAGTAATTGGTATACATTCTGGAGAATCCAGGGCCTGAGTGACATCTAACTTAAGCTTTTCTTTTTTCGATGAATCCTAGTCAGTTGTTCAAGTACCTGATAGAGCATACAAGTTAAATTTACCCTACAAATGTAAGAGATAACCAAGGAACTGTGGCAGACCCTGTCTACTTATAGGAAACTATATACATATGAGCGGCAGTTAATAAGAGACTACATATATAAATAAATCTGATCGGACCTTAAGTCGAATAAAAATTTTTATTTATTCATCAGAGGGACTGCATCAACATTTAAAAAAAACTACCAAACATCATTTACATTTCGTTAACCACGATACTTCATACTGCATTTGGAACTTCACCTGAACAATTCTTCTGCATTCCAAAATAAATTTTGCCTACTTCCAGAGCCAAAATTGTCAACTACCTACTATAAGAACCACTATAAGAATCAGGTAATTAATCCGTAACGAAAGGCTGATTTGTTATCGTAACCAAACCAATGTGCTTATAAAAAGTTCTGAACTGAACCAAAGAACACAAAAGATATCGGTTAGGTTCGGTTCATTGACGAGTTTTACTTAAAACCAGGAGGAAAGACGGTCAAGCCCGACTAGACAGTTAGATAGATAGATTAGATTCATTTTTATTTTGATTATGACTAAGTATTTACTTATGTTAACACGTTTACAAGAATCGATAATGGCATGGTTTATTGCCGTCTGCCCCATGATTAGCCCCATTGCAATAAACACAATTTTAGTACATTTTTGACACAATGAAATATTATTGTTAGAAAATTATTAAAAAAATAAACATATTTACAGGATAAAGCTTCGCTGGGTCTTATGCAGAACTAATACACTGGGCTGCCCCGCTCGTCGCAAGATACCCAATCGTTCATTCTACACAAAACCCTTCTTAGCGATTTCCTATCTAAATTCTGCTATTATTTGTGTTCTATATTTAATTATTTTACATATATTATATATAAAGATAAATTGACCCAACCCCTTTTACCATTTAATGCGTCAATTACTTCTTCATAAGATAGGGATGGGATAGGGATTTGAAAATGCCTCCATCTGAACTCCTTGTATATTGGACATTTCCCAATGATATGGGTTATGGTTTCCTCTTTCATTAAATTACATATGCTGCACACATGAGAGCCAGTTCTCAGCTTACTTTTGAGCCACAAAACATCTGCGCAAGCCCGACTATAACCAGTGTTTGGAAGTACCTAGGTACAAATACCTAGATACATACCTAGATACAAATTTTACCTTACCTCGGTATTTACAAATTCGAGTACCTTTTACCTTACGTAGGTCTTAATTTTCATTTACCTTGTCAATAGGAAGGGTACTAGGTACTTTTCGTAAGTGTTGATATCAATTGTTGTATTGATTTTCGGATCACAATTAATTTGAGGCTCTTGCATTCATTTCCAAGAAAAATTTTACAACGCTGCATTGTGAAATTTGTGCAGAAATTTTTATTATTGTTAACAATGACTGATCAGTCACTAAATAATGAAGGGAATAAAGATATACCGCTGATCTTGTATGAAGCATTTTTCAACCAGAATGGCAAGTGTCAACTTTGTGTAAACAAAACTATTAAGTTTGATTAAAAATCTACTGGAAATTTACACAAGCATTTGAAGTTGAGTAGCTGCACAGTACCATATACATATGTGCACAAGAATTTGAATACTTACAAACAAACACACATATTTATGTACATATGATCGTCATTCTCTCGTGCAAGATATACTTAACAAGGTAGCCGCACTCGCTTTCTCACAGCTTCTTAAATAAGAAGCTGAACACCAAAAAATTCGTCGGCGGAGATGCGTCGCTCACAAGGGTTGTTTACAGCAGTGCCGGCCAAATGGAGAGGACAAAAAAGTGTGATTGTGTTGGTGTGCAAGAGAGCTCTCTCCAGACTACAGCCGTTTTACTTGCAATTCTATGTTCACCGATACACACAATCATGAGTTCGCCCCGCGTTTGCGTAAAAGCACGACTGACTTCGGCTCGTGGTAGCTATGGCTAGCCGGGTCTGGTTTACAGAGTGACATTTAAGCAGTAAGCAAAGAGAGCGAGAGAGCGAGTGCGGCTACCTTGTTAAGCATTCCTTGCTCACGTGCTTGCATATAAGCGTTTTCCCACACACATGAGGTTTTTGCTAGCGTATTTGCTGAAGTTTATAGCAAATACGGACTTAGAGTTACCCAAAAATGTGGAACAGTTACAAATAATGCATCCAACTTATGATTTCTTATGTTTTCAATAGTCATTACTAATAAAAGTGGATGAACTATGCTTTTAAATTTAAAAGTACCTTTGTTGTACCTTTACCTTTACCTAGGTACTGCACATTTGCTATCAGCTATGGTGCAATATTTTTGTTACGCGTTCAGTTGTTACACGCTAAGTTTCTCACTCTCTCTTTCTTAGACTGACTTTTTTGTATGGAATGCTGTTGTGGCTGATGAGGGGGTTGGAGAGTTTTAACTGGCCTTTTTTCATCCGATCTTTATCATTTCTTCAGCAAATCGATTAAAGCAATATTAATAACTAAATATCTCTAGAAGGTAAGAAGCATCTATCTACGAAACTGTGGAAGATGTGACTTTTTCCAAATGGCGGGGTCTTGCACCTTGTATAATTTATATAAATTAAGGATTTAAATGATTTTCGTTGAACATTCTTAGCTGAGTTATTCCAAACTCACTGGCAACTCGTTACTCTATGTCATATCTTACAACTTTTTATATCTTACATCTCTAACTCACACATAGACACACTTTCACACATTGAACTCTTTGCTTTCTGTTAAACTCATTCGTACAGGAAAGACGCTACTGCCATAAACCAAACCTAAGTCTAATCTGTGTTTAATATTAAATAAACAAAGTGGCCTAAATCGCCAAAGCTCTACGACATATTCATCAGATTTTGACAGAAGCTCCCCAAAATTGTGTGGAAACTGATAATATTCATAACTGGAAAGTATAAAGACGCTACAATTGAAAACAAAAAGGTTTTTTTCTCTAGAACTACTTTTTCAACCGATCGTTCACATGGCAGCTATATTCTATAGTCATCCGATTTGGATCGAACTTGGCAGAATTGTGTGGTAGCATACAATATTGATCAGTAATAAGCTTGGGTGCGATAGCATTAAAAACAAAAAAGATTTTCGCACTAAGACTTTTTTTCAGACCTATCTTTTATATGGCAGCTATACTATATAGTTGTCCGATTTTCATCAAACTTGGTGGAATTATGTGAAAGCATAGAAAACTTATAAATACGAGGTTTGGGCACGTTTGCGTTGAAGACAAACAAGTTTTTCTCACTAAAACATCTTTTTCAACCGATCGTTCCTATGGCAGCTATGTGCAACAGTCATCCGATCCGGCCGGTTCCGACAAATGTGAAGCGTATGTATACTAAAAATCTTCGTGCAAAGTTTGGTTAAGATAGCTTTAAAACTGACGGAGGAGATAGCATAGAAACAGACGGACGGACAGACGAACATGGCTATATCAACTCAGCTCATCATGCTGATCAAGAATATATATACTTTATGTGGTCGGAGATGCTTCCTTCTATGCGTTACAAACATCTGGACAACTTTAATACAATGGTTTTAAAAGTAAGATTTTGTGACTTACACCCATTTTCCTATTTGCGATTTTGAGAAGAGGTTAGCCGACACAAGTTAACTTAACTTTAGCCAGTTCTAGCCGCTTTCATTTCCATTTTCCGCCATGTAGGTGCTAAAGGAGGTGCTCACGAATCTGCTCAATTGCAATGGCAGCGGCATTTCGGTAATGGAAATGTCACATCGTTCTAGTAATTATGGCAAAATCCGTGATGCAGCCAAATCCGATCTGCGCTTGATACGAAAATCGGTTTGAAATCACAAAACTTTTGGGAAAGAGAAAATGCGAGCATGGATGTTAGCATAATTTTTGAAAATCTCAATAAATCTACTTAGTGCACACATTTTTAAAAAAATTTGTTCGTTGGTGCTATGAAAAATATTTCGAAATTATTTTTCCCAAATAAAAATCTATTTTAGTTCAAACTCCGTTTACATGTTTACATCCAAAACGTTTGATAAATTCTCAGTTTCGGTTTTAAAATGTCATTTTCTGCCAAAGAGAATCTCAAGGAAGGTTCAACACTGTTGAGTCATATTTGCGAGTTGAGTGTACAAAGTCAGGTGTCACATCGTCGTCTTATCACGATTATAGCAACTATATCCAAGAGCTCTCGAAATGCGGAGACTATCTACAATATGATTTTAAAAGGTGTAAACATATTTCGCTTAAACTTCTCGCACGAATCCCATGAATTACATACTAAGACAATTGAGCTGGTCAACGATGCTTTGGATCGGATCAAATTGGAAACGGGTCAGACAGTGACTGTGGCATTTGCAGTGGATACTCGGGGTCCACAGATACGGACGGGTCTCTTAGAGGGTGGCAATGAAATCATAATGCGAACTGGCGATAATATACGTCTTTCAATTAACCGAGATCTATACGATAAGGGCAACAAAGATGCCATCTATGTGGACTATCCGAATATCATTAATCTTACCAAGCCAGGTGATCGTGTGTTCGTTGACGATGGTAAACTGTTTCTCATTATACTAGAGGTCGGCGTTGATGGCCTAATGTGTGAAGTGGTTCAGGGTGGAGTTTTGGGAAATAACTGTAATGTCATATTACCGGAAGTGGAAGTAGACCTACCTGCTGTTTCGGAGAAAGATATGTTTGATATACAATTTAGCATGCAGGCTAATGTCGATTTCCTATTTGCTTCGGCCGTGCGTAGCGCTAAGAATATCAAGGAACTGCGTACCGTGCTGGGTGAGAAGGGCAAACACATTAAGATCATAGCCAAGGTGGATAGCAAGATTGCTTTGAGCCGAGTGGCTGAGATCATGCGTGCATCAGATGGCATACTCTTGTCACGGGCCGACTTGGGTACACAGATCCCGGTGGAAAAACTCTTTATTACCCAAAAGACGGTGCTCAGCCAATGTAATAAGGCTGGAAAGCCAGTAATAATAGCCTCGCATATACTGGAATCCATGCGTACCAATCCTTTTCCCACCCGGGCCGAGTGCTTTGATCTTGCCAATGCTGTCATTGATGGTGCCGACTGCATCATGCTATCCTCCGAGGTGGCCATCGGTCCGTATCCCAATGAGACCGTGGAAGTCTGTGATACGCTATGTCGCGAGGCTGAGAAAGTAGTGTGGTATCGTGATCTTGTAGCTGATTTGGTTCAAGAAACACATGGCGAACTGGATGCAGCCCATTCGTTGGCAATTGCAGCCATAGAGACAGTTAAAAGGACGAATGCCACGCTTATAATAGTGCTTACCACATCAGGTCGCTCTGCCACACTGCTAAGTAAGTTTCGACCACGATGCCCCATACTGGCATTAACGCGTTGCGAACGAGCTGCGAGATGGGTTTACCTGCACCGCGGTGTGTTACCAGTGCTTTACACAACCGACCCCCATGAGGACTATATTAGTGATGTGGATGCACGTGTAAAGTTCGCATTGACCAGTGCCAAGAAGAGTGAACTGATTAACGATGGCGATCCCATTGTAATTGTAAGTGCCTGGAAGGATGGAGGTGGCTTCAC
The DNA here is from genome assembly GCA_037044535.1 of Lordiphosa magnipectinata. Classification (NCBI taxonomy): domain Eukaryota; kingdom Metazoa; phylum Arthropoda; class Insecta; order Diptera; family Drosophilidae; genus Lordiphosa; species Lordiphosa magnipectinata. The sequence goes on along the minus strand of JBAMBO010004211.1, from coordinate 75,878 downwards.
AAATACAGTTCGGGTGGTATATTCATTCTTTGAGGCGGACCGTGTGGATTGTCTCTTCCAATCAGATCGTCGCATTGCTCGTAAAAACACCGTCCTACAAACATCACCAGCAGCAAAAGACCAAGGTACGTATCCGAAATGAATTTAATAAAATTAATTTTAAAAATAAATAATTGTTTGTTTTTCAGAGAAAAAAGGTGTTCGTCTCTAATAGTAAAAATAATCGAAACACAACTAGGACAACAGAGAATCGACACAAAATATTAAACATAAAAAAAAGAATGTATGTAAAATTGTGGATATAAACATTATTATTAAAGAGTGTTTTAATTTTTAATATATTTTCGGAGACGAATTGTGAGGGGACTTTTAGGCAGCAGCAGTTGTAAAAATTGGTTTCGAACCCGATTGAACGTGTTCAAAAATGGCTCAGAACACTTTCTCAGAAATTATTCAAGATATGAAGTTGAAATGCGGTAAGTAGGTTGGCTCAATAACGATTCCGAACCCGACTAAGCCGGTTCAAATGTGATTCGAAGTCATGTTTCAGAAATTATTTAAGACCTGAACCCGCAATTTGAAGAGCTGGTGAAATTCTAGAGGTCATTCTCTGCATCATCTAAGTGAACTCTTTCTTTCTGTGTATTTCCCCACAGAAGATATGTAGTGTGTATATTAGTGGGATCATCCACAACGGATGATTATTTTAGTTTCGAGTTATACCCTTGTTTCACTGGCACATTCTAGAGGTCATCCTTTGGATGATCTAAATGACCTCATTCTTTCTGTGTATTTTCTCATAAGAGATAAATGCCCATTCGCTAGACCATCCGCGATGGATGATCAAGTCTCTGTCACGGATGTTCTGGCCACTGTCACAGCCAATAGCTTTTTTCCGTTAAAAGGATAGAATTTCTATCGATATGCTATCGAATTCAAAAGTGCCAGCAATAGGAGCAGCTTCTGTTTCAATGGCGTTGCCATGGGCGGATAGGGATAGGGTTTTAGCATAGTGGCTGGTAGAGATAAATAAAATATAAATAAATAATTAACTTAACTACAGTTCCCAATGCCCATGCCAGTTGCCCATGTCCATGCCTGTTGCCCATGGCCGTGGTGCCGTGCCTTTGTGCCCGTGGTGGCGGCACTCGCAACTCCTCCAGTGGCGGATCAACATAGTGGGCCACCACTAGGCGGCGGCACTTGGAGAATGAGCTCCTCCATTGCCGGATTAACATGGCGGCCCACCAGGTGGCGGAGGAGCCGTTGCGAGTGGTGCCTTTGTGTCCGTGCACGTGGTCGTGCCCGTGGCGCCAGCGGATGGTGTGGACGACCCTCATCCATAGTCTGAGCCGCCTGCCCGACCGAGGATGTGGGAGAATCGGAAACGCGGCTTCTTTGCGCGTCACGGAGACGTCGAAAGTCACTGGAATCGACGTCTTTTCTCTCGGTCGCAGCACATGAGCTAGTTGGTGAACTGGTGCAAAGGCTCTCATATCTATGTCTATCGATAGCTGCCGCAACAGCTGATCACATTTATATTTCGCGCCAAAACTTTAGTAAAACATCGCGAGACGTAAATAAAACTATTTTAATTTCATTTCGTTTGCTTTGCCATGGACTTTCACTTAAAGAAAAGAGCTCGGAACGATGTTAGAGTCGAGGTGGTGAGCTTGGAAACCAAATACCCGCACAATGTGATGATGTACCACTACCCGCCCACAGACGACATACAAATTGAGGAATTTGGAGAGCTGGCCCTGGAACGCTTGCGACTGCTGCGCATTTTTGATCATGCGGGCACAAAGGGATTACGTTTGCTCTCCGACGACTGGAAGGAGTATGTGAATGCCGAGCTAACTCGCGAAGGACTGCGCAGCTACATGCGCTTGTGCACCACCAGCAGTAGCAGCGGAGCTGGTGCCGGGGCTAAACATGAAGCCGACATTCAAACCCGTCGACGTGACTATTTGTCGCATTTTATACTAAGATTGGCCTACTGTCGCTCAGAGGATTTGACACGCTGGTTTATAGCCCGCGAAATGGAATTCTTTAAATACAAATTCTCAGCCCTGAGTGGAGCCGAGATTAAGCAATTTCTGGAGGCCAATGATTTCCATTTTCAACCTTTGACCGAGGAGCAAAAGGATGAGGTCAAGGACGGGTTGTACGAGAGTACGGCTGGTCAAAGTGTGGCCAAGATTGAAATGCTGGAGTTCTACAAGGTGCCGTTTAATCAGGTCTTGGACCTGGTGCGTGGACGTCGCTGCTTTTTGAAGGCTGGCTTTGCCTATGTGAATACCCATGACCTGGTGTCTATAGTGGGCGCCAAGCAGCAAGAGGAAATTGAACGTGGCTTAGTGGCTGCCAAAGGATTTATTGAGGATGTGGAGGGTGATGAGCGGATTTCGCATATGCTTAAGGCCCTTCACAACTCATACACGGGCAAAGACTACGCTGTAAGCCGAGAGGCCGCAATACCCATCGAATCCCTGGATCAGCTCTCTAAGGTATCCATGCCCTTGTGCATGCGCATGTGCCATGAGCATCTTCGTGCCCAGCATCATATCAAGCACGGTGGACGCATGCAATATGGACTCTTTTTGAAGGGCATAGGCGTTACGCTGGAGGATTCGATACGCTTTTGGCGGGAAGAGTTCACCAAAAAAATGGAAGCAGACAAATTCACACGCACCTACGAGTACAATATCCATCACAACTATGGCAAGAAGGGTTCCATGGTCAACTATACGCCGTACTCGTGTCTGAAGATCATTAAGGAACTGGCTGCTCCAGGTGACTGTCATGGGTGTCCCTATAAGATTCTGGAACCCGCCACTTTGAAAACGAAACTCACCTCCTACGGCCTGTCGCCCAGTGGCTGCGAAGAGGTTATGTACTTTGTCACTCGAGGACATTATCAATTTGCTTGCGGCAAATACTTTATGCTCACCCATAACTCCAGCACTGAAGTGGCCATCAATCATCCCAATAACTATTTTGAGGAGAGCCAAATTCTGATGGGCAATCGACAGAAACGTAATCCGTCATCGGCCGCACAGGCCACAAAGGTAGCCAAACTGAGGGCAAATCACGATATCAAAGGCTGTGCGGATAGATCCATGCTCATGGGTCAAGATGATGACGAACTTTGGCGGATTGCTGAAACACAGGAGCGTATCTATCAGAGCCAAAAGGGCATAAGCGAGGCTTTTGATGATGATCTAGATCTTACGGAAATTGTCGACTAAATGTTTAAAGTTCTTTTGTAATAGTTTAAGCAAAGATATGGAATATACCAGATGGTGCATCTCGTACACAAGCTTTGGAATTCTTAGAGCATGTACTCTGCCGGCGTTTTTGCAGTGGCTTCTCAGCCCCCAACAGAATATGATGCTTATTAGCATCCTAATCTACTTTTTCCCCATTTGGACCATATTTGTAAGTTGGAAAGATCTTTTCTTGCCCAGAAATATTCATTCCCGAACGCATAAACTATATATATTCTTGATCAGCGACAAGCTGAGTCGATTGCGCTTTGTCCGTTCGTCTGTCTGTCTGTTTCCACGCAAACTAGTCTCTCAGTTTTAAAGCTATCGAGCTGAAGCACAGAGTCTTCTTTTTACTGCACGCTACTAATATGTTGGAACCGACCGGATCGGATGTCTATATCTCATAGCAGCCATAGGAACCATCGGTCGAAAAATGGGTCTTAGTGAGAAAAACTTTTGTGTTTTTAATGTTAAAGTCCCCAAACTCAGCTATTATCAATATGATAGGCTTTCACACAGATTTGCGAATTTTGGTAAAAATCGGATGACTATATTTTATAGCTGCCATAGGAACCATCGGTCGGAAAATGGGTCTTAGTGAGAAAAACTATTTTGTTTTCAATGTTAGTGTCCCCAAACAGGGCCAATACTAATATTACAAGCTTTCAAACAGATTTGGGTTTTAGTTCAAAAAATGTTTGATTTTAATGCTAGCGTTCTTAAGCTCTAATTCTAATAACAGCATTTGCAAGGGTATAAAAACTTCGGCAGAGATAATTTGAATCTATCTAATTGAATTTTCAACTTATCATTCATATATGTACCACTTCTTAATCCGTTAATCGGAAAATACCATCGGTAAGATCAGTTGAAGCAAACTTTTGCAAGTGTATTTTAACTTAAGCTAAGGTCCCACACTCAAATTATTTGCCCAAATTTTGATGAAAATTTGGCTACATAGCCATGATTGCAGATTTTGAAGAACTTAAAACTAAATTTTTGATTCCATACGAAAATAATCTGATTAAATATGGATGAAAAGTTCCCTGATTTTCCCTTTTATTTTCAAATTTCCAAATTATTTGCCTGTGGGACCTTGGCTTTAGGAACAGACAAAAACGGCTTTGTCTTCTGGTATTTGTGATACTTTACGACTTTTATTTATAAGAAAAAACCGCTCACATGCAAAATGATTGAAAAAACTTTGTATTGAAATAATTTTTGTTTATTCGATTGACTTGAAACTTGGTATGTATCGTAAATGGGTAGACCAAACGTTATTTTTGAGCCGATATGAATAAAACTCGGGTCGTAAGTTTTATGTTTGTATATTTTGAGTTATGACAGTCATGCAATAAGTGAGCGATATGTGCTCAATATCACTTTCAGTAAGTGAAGTATGTTGTGATTTACCAGAAAGGTTCAAATATTTTCCTTTGACTTTAACTCTATTTATTACACAGGTGACATTTACGTTCACCGGCGTTGATATAGAGAGATTTATTTAAATTCCTACCAAATGGTGACCAGCCATTCACATCCACATAGTAAATGCCTCGCGCTTTGCTGTCTATAACATAGCCCATGGTTGATGAATCACCTGCGGTGCAGTCTCTGCGTTGCAGCTCTTCCCAGGAACGACATTTGTGACCCAGGAAATGTTGCTCCTGTCGGGGATAGGCACTCTCTGCTAAATATTCCACCGCACGCGAATGAGAGCAACCTATGGTCAAACATCCTGGTTGTATGGGAAGCGCGCCACCCGGATAGAAGTCCACATCGCCCAGAGGATCGTGTTTGCCCAATATGCCTATATTGGTGTGTATAATGTCCACCAGCTTGGCATCGCCACGTTGTAGGCCGGGTAAACGTTGATCATTCTGAAAGCACGGTTTGGCCGGATCCAGTCCTGTTATGCGAGGCACCAAGCGTCCGCCCGATAGACGCTTAAAAGTGCGACCAGCCGTGCCCATGACATGAGCACCCAGTGAATGACCTGTAAGAGAGAAACTTGACAAAAGTTTGGTTCCAAGTCCACACTTACCTATCAGATGAATGTTTTTGAGGGGCGTCAACTTGATCAAGTGCTGCAAACCCTTGGCAATGTGTTCACCAATCTGATCCGTATTGAGGGCCGACCATTTGTAAAAGGTGTCAACGTAAGAAGCTGTATCCACTATCTGTTTCCCTCCCCCAAACGAAATGCTTATAGAAAAAAGTCTCGAATCGGCTCTTTCGGAGTCTTACCACAAAATTAACATCCCTGCGACACATAAATGCCTTGGAAATCATGGCCACAGTAGCTGATTCATTAACCGTATTCAACCAGCCGGTGGCCAGAATTACCACTTTATGTTTGTTGCAAAAATTGAAGTGCCTCCAAAGCCGCTCGGCTTCTAGCAACGGCACACTATAGTTATAGCAAGGCGTCATATACCGAAACTGAATTTTCTGTATGGCTGGCGTAATCCGTGGAGGCACTTTTCCTACAGACAGTGTGGAGGTGCCTAAGATTATGGTTGAGATCAGGGTTAGATATCTTTTTAGCTGGACACTACGTACACAAGTCATCTATAGCATTGGCTAGCAATTCAAGCGGTAGAGTCGCCAAAGCATTCACTTTCATTGTAAGTATATCAGTCTTCAGTCCTGCCAGTTTTTGCTGCCAAGTTGAGCTAAAGTTGGCCAATGTAGCTTGGCTGTGAGCCACATATAGAAAGTTAATGCTAATGATACCGAGCCAAGCATAGCGTCTGCTCATTACTTCTATATACTTGTTACTTCTATACACTCTTTCAAGTGTGAATATCGGGCCAAACAATATTTTTTGAGATCTTTGTTTCGATTTAATATTGTTTGTTGGCCTTAATCCAATAATGAAAGCGGTAGTTTATTTTACTCAGATCCCCAACAGATGTGAATGTCAATTGACCTCAACGCTGTCGCTATTTTTTACATTTATTTCTCACCATAGCTGTTAAATTACAATTACGATTCGTAATCAATTTGATTATATATTAAAAAGAATTGTTATGATTATATAAACCTCTGCTAAAATATTTCTGATTACTAATTGAGTACGATTAGAAATAATTAAAAACAATAGCGATTATTTGCGATTACCAGAAAATAGTCAAAAGTAATTAAAATGATTTAAAAATAATCTGACTAAAGTTTACTTTTAATTATTTTCTAAATTTTTAATGGGGGGGGGGGGGGGGTGTCCTGGAAATCTCTAGAAATTTTGTCCTCGGTTGGTTTGCAAAACGCTCGAAAAATGTGTCACTGTCAGAGAACTTCAAGAGATTACATTTTCTTATTTGAAAATCTAGTTAGAAGGTCCATTTCCTCAAACAGGGCTGCAACTCTTGCAAAAAACTGTCCCATTTTCTAGTTATGAGTTAAATTGGAGTTTAATTGAAATTTTTTGATTATATTTTATGTTTAATGAGGCTTTTTCAAATTACAATTTAAATTTGTTATTAAAATGCGACGCGCCAGTCTTGAAATATTACTTGGCAATCCCTAGACAGTTTGTTGGTACACATATGGCTCCAGCTGAGGTTGGTTTTAATTGATACTGCAGCACATTGTTGCCAATTTAGCTACTTAGTTACCAGATCTAGAAAATTCAAAATTAGAAATGCCATTACCTGCAAATCTGCCAATTTTTAATTATGTTTAGCTATTTTTAGCTCTTTCGTTACTCGAGCACTCTATGCTATTGACGCCTGTGAATAACGCAGTAATGAATTAGCGCATAATCATAAGAAATACTTCCTGAGGGATTTTATTGATGTTTCAAGCCTTAAGCTGCCTTTACACTTGTCATACATCTCTAAAGAGACTCTCTGACAATAGTGTAATAGCAAAGCAAATAAATCGAAATATTTGGAAAATGTAGGCTTTTTTGATGTAATTTGATAGGTTCAATTTGATAAGAGTTTCTTTTTTATTTAGAGATATATGATAAGTATAAAGGCAGCTTAAAAAAGAAGTACATACCTGTGTTAAATTCATAACGGAAAATCCTGTAGGGAAAGCCATGTTTTTAGTTCCACCTCTTTGAAATCAGGGCTGATTTCACAACTGAGCACACCTGGCGGTTTCTTTCACCACTTTGTTCCAATCGAAATCTTGAACTTGAAGACGTTAAATGAGATTTTAAGCACACAGACTAAAAACAGATCCCCTATATTATCTTATCCTTTTAGCTGAGATATTATAATTTCCTTTTTTCATATCCATTAGACGATTTTCAGCTCTATTAGATAAAGATCAATTTAACATTCAATGCATAGTTGTTGGGTTTAGCATATAAAATATACACGACCTTGAGCCGGCTAAAAACTATTTCATAAATTAAATGTATATTTCCATAATGTCAAACAAATTTTTAAGTAAAAAAAAAATTGTCAAAACTAAAACAGATTTTTAGCTGTGACCAAATTGGTTTAACTTATAACTCTTTATTAGCGCGATATATTGGTGATCAGACTGATTTTGGGCTGATTTTTCGTTTTCACAGATACTTGTAAAAAACTAGAAAAAACAGAAGTCGTTTTCGACCAGGGCAACTATATTCATTTTCTAGCACCGTGTTTCAACGAGTCCAGAGGCACTATATAGTTGTACTACCAAACTTGGTAGAGGGTATATTGAAATTGTCACAGAATGTTTGTAAACGCATAGATTCAGGAAGCATCTGCGCTGACCACACAAAGTATATATATTACTTGATCAGCATGACGAGCTGAGTTGATATAGCCATGTCCGTCTGTCCGTCCGTCCGTCTGTTTCTATGCTATCTCCTCCGTCATTTTTAAAGCTGTCTTAACCAAACTTTGCACGAAGTCTTTTGGTACAAATACGCAGCACATTTCTCGAAACCGGCCAGATCGGATGACTATAGCATATAGGAACCATCGGTCGAAAATGTTGTTTTAGTGAGAAAAACTTTTGTCTTCAACGCAAACGTCCCCGAACCTTGTATTTACAAGTTTTCTATGCTTTCAAATAATTCCACCAAGTTTGATAGGACAACTATATAGTACAGCTGCCATAGAAATAAGGTGTAGAAAATGAATATAGGAGCCCTGGTCAAAAATGTGTACATTTGGCCGAATGTACATATTTGTGTCAGTGGAATCAGGCTACTTATTTATAAAAATCATACAAGCTACAAGGGTATATAAACTTCGGTTCGAGCCGAAGTTCAGCTTTCCTCTATTTTTATGTGCTTCATTTTATAATGTTGTGCATTTTTGTTTCTTACAAACTGGATTTGATTTTACCCAAAAATGATGTATACTTTTTTAAAAATTTAAATTTTTTCCCCATCATGATAATTAAGTGAATTCTGTTATAATGCCAAGCAAAACTTACAGTTTATCGCAACCACCTAGTTTCTATGCATTCTTTTTAGAGACTTTTACCCTTAAAAATGTTGTTTAATAAGCAGCAATAGGTTCAATTTTAACTATCCAAAAATTTACTGTGACATCACAACCTTCCCGCTAGTTCAGCTCAAAACGAAAAGTAGCCAATTTTTATACTCTGTACCAAAAGTACACAGAGTATATTAAGTTTGTGAAAAAGTATGTAACAGGGAGAAGGAATCATTTCCGACCCTATAAAGTATATATTATTTTGATCAGCATCATCAGCCGAGTCGATATAGCCATGTCCGTCTGTCCGTATGAACAAACAGATCTCAGAGATGGTAAGAGATAGAAGTTTGACATGTTTTGGACTTAAACTTCTTATACTTGCAGGCAGATCAAGTTTGGATCCGCCAAAGAGGGCCCCGACTTGCAATTTGGAAAAAATGTCATATCTTCCACAATTTGGTAGTTAGATGGTTCGTTCCTTCTACGCATATTTAGCAATCAGTATTATTTATCGATCTGCCGTAGAAATGATACAGATCGGATGAACGATTTTTATGGCTTTTTTGCTACTTTGTGTGGCTTCTAACTTAAATTGATCACATATATACACACAATTTGCGGGTAGAGAGTATTTTATAGTCGGGCTTGATCAACTTTCTTTCTTATATTTTTTGAACTGATCTATTTGAAGCTTGATAGTGCTGCAATTTTGGTTCGGGCTTCGAAAAAACCTTGTGATTCTGACTCCAGAGCTGTTTGCAGACCACATTTTAAGTATAATTGTAATCTGAAATCCTTGAAAACTATTTTTGTGTAATTTTGTATTAGATTTAAGTTCAAAAAACAAAATTTTTTTAACTTATGACTTTTATCAATTTTTTTAACCAATTTTTTTATTTCTAGCTATTTCTAGCAGTTATTCTTTGCAAATTTAGCAACTTTCGGTCCTCATTCTGAAGTAAGGTCCCAAGATAAAGGCAGACAAAAAGGCATACGCAACGTGACAGAATAAGGAGGTTGGTTTTGTCTGGTATCACAAAAAAGCAAAGGTATGCGGAATGCGTTCGAATTTTTGAATGCAACTAATATTTGGATTTTAATTTTTTAATAATTGCTGGATTTTTTTATATAAGACTTAATACACTGTGCAACACTAAAAACTTGATCGCGACCACTGCACCACCCCTTACTGGTTTAGATCCAGTATGAGTTTTAAGAGCGTTTTTCACAAAATCATTTATTTTGAGTTATGACAGTCTCCAAATATCACTCTCGGTGCAAGATGCTGTGATTTGAATACCAACCAGCAACCAGATTCAAAACTTTTCCTTTGACTTTAACTCAATACTTGACACAGGTAACAGCTACGTGCGCCGGCATCTTTCGATCGTGATTTATTTAGATTCCTACCAAATGGTGACCAGCCGTTCACATCCACATAGTAAATGCCTCGCGCATTGCTGTCTATAACATAGCCCATGGTCGATGAATCACCTGCGGTGCAGTCTCTGCGTTGCAGCTCTTCCCAGGAACGACATTTGTGGCCCAGGAAATGTTGCTCCTGTCGGGGATAGGCACTCTCTGCTAAATATTCCACCGCACGCGAGTGAGAGCAACCTATGGTCAAACAGCCCGGCTGTATGGGATGTGCTCCACCCGGATAGAAGTCTACATCGCCCAGAGGACCGCGTTTGGCCAATATGCCTATATTGGTATGTATAATGTCCACCAGCTTGGCATCGCCACGTTGTAAGCCGGGTAAACGTTGATCATTCCGAAAGCACGGTTTGGCCGGATCCAGTCCTGTTATGCGAGGTACCAAGCGTCCGCCCGATAGACGCTTAAAAGTGCGACCAGCCGTGCCCATGACATGAGCACCCAGTGAATGACCTGTAAGAGAGAAACTTGACAAAAGTTTTGTTCCTAGTCCACACTTACCTATCAGATGAATATTTTTGAGGGGCGTTAACTTGATCAAGTGCTGCAAACCCTTGGCAATGTGTTCACCAATCTGATCCGTATTAAGGGCCGACCATTTGTAAAAGGTGTCAACGTAAGAAGCTGTATCCACTATCTGCTTTTACCCCCCCTAACGAAATGCTTATAGAAAAAAGTCTAGAAGCAGCTAGAGTCTTACCACAAAATTAACATCCCTGCGACACATAAATGCCTTGGAAATCATGGCCACAGTCGCTGATTCATTCACCGTATTCGTCCAGCCGGTGGCCAGTATTACCACTTTACGTTTCTTGCTAAATTTGGAGTGCCTCCAAAGCCGCTCGGCCTCTAGCAGAGGCACACTATAGTTATAGCAGGGCGTCATATACTGAAACTGAATTTTCCGTATGTCTGGCGTAATCTGTGGAGGCACTTTTCCCACAAACAGCATGGAGGTACCTAAGAAAAGGGTTGAGATCTGGGTTATCTTGGGTATCTTTTTTACTGTCGAACTTCTGTATGAAGATCTTCCGTACAACGAAGTTCTGTATATAACGAACTCTTTTTCTGAACACTGAAATTTCGTATTACGTATTTCTTTGTATCACGAATTTCTTTAAAAAGCAGTTATTTTAGGTCCCCTTCAGGTTCGAGATTTGGAAGTTCGACTGTAACTGGACACTACGTACACAAGGCATCTAGTACATTGGCTCCCAATTCAAGCGGTAGAGCCGTCAAAGCATTCACTTTCATTGTAACCATATCAGTCATCAGTCTTGGCAGTTTCTGCTGCCAAGTTGAGCTGGAGTTGGCCAAATTAGCTTGGTTGTGAGCGACATATAGAAGTATAATGCTAATGATACCGAGACAAGCATAGCGTCTGCTCATTCTAAAGAACTTTTTACTTCTATATACACGTTCAAGTGTGAATTTCGCCTCAGGCATTATTATTTGGAGACCTTTGTTTCGATTTTTTTTATTGTTTATTGACCTTGATCCAATAATAAAAGCGGTAGTTTATTTTACCCAGATCCCCAACAGATGTGAATGTCAATTGACCTCAATGCGGACGCTTTTTAACGGTACATTTATTTCTTACAACTAATTTTTGCATATGCCTGGACAAAATGCTAGTCTTGGCTATCCACATAACTTGGATATATCTTCATACTGAACATTGTCCAAAATTCGTCCCTTCAGAGGGCCATGTAAGATCTCAATGCTAACTGAGAATTTGCGCTCGTTGAGTTTTTTGAGTAGAGCCTCAGAGCCGCGATAGGCGCCATTAACCACCAGTACCGGTTTGTCCAACGCCGGTATAACCGTCTCCAAATGTGCCTTTAAAACACAAATATTTATTAAACTGATGTGAAATACTATCCTTATCTCAGCTGACTTACCTGATCTACTTTTAGTTTCTCCCCCGTATCAAGAAATTTGATTTTAGCTCGATATTTATCAATCACTTCCAGAACCACCGCCTTTTGTTTGTAAAATTTATCACCCATTGATTTGGATATAAATTTGACCACAATGTCCTTGTGCAACCAATAGTCTTTGCGATTAGCCCGTTCCTTTTTGGCCTCCTCCTGCTTAATGATGTCGTCCAGTGCAGAGCGCGTACCCACTGAGGCTGGAGCTTTGGGTTTTTTGAACACTTTTTCATCCGCATCGTCAGAGGAGCTAGAACGCTTGGCCGTTAGCAGTGCTGATTTACCCAATATTGATTCAGGTTGAAACTTCTTCTCCAGTCGGATATCCAGCTTGAGCGGTTCTTCTTCCGTTTCTCGCCTTAATTCCGTATACTTGATTTCATCGCTTTCCTCATCCTTTGATTTCGCCTTTTGAATTTGCTTCTCAATGAACTCGGTCATGCGTTCCTCGTCGTCTTTCTCCATTTTCTCCTTGCGATCGGCCTTGGCCTGTCTTTCCATGGCCTCGGGACTGCGATCAATGTACGAGACAAACCAACCCTTTTCCGTCTCATCTGCCACCACCTGTCCAGTGCGGCCTAACCATTTGACATAGTCCGAGAGTGTTAGCCACCGTGTGGCATTCATGTGTATGTGCTCCTTGTGGGCAATGTATTCCTGATAAATTTTGTTGGCATTCGTGCGCTTGGTGCCGAAGCGGCGACGCAGCAGCTCCATATAACCATCGGAGAATTCCTTGGAGAAACTGTGTAGAAATTTTCCTGGGGAGTCGGCAAACAACAACAGTTGTCGCTGATGCGACTCGCTTGTGGTATGACATTTAAAGCCGTTCTCATCGCGGCACTGCTTTTCACACATCTGACAGTACCAGCGCAGCTTCTGCAAGCCCTTTGCCTTCATCTTGTTGGCAAGGTACTTGGGAGTACCGACCTCGGCGCGCCCCATGATTATAAACGAATTTTGTTATACTGGTGCGGATTTTGGTTTATTTAGTTAATTTCACAAAAACCAAGAAAGTCAACACCAAATCCAAGACAGCTGATTCGATAATATTCTGAAAACACTGCTTATCGATTGCTGTACTTATCGATAACAGTGTTGAAAGCTTTTAAAAATGTTGCCAGTGTGATAAAATAACGGCTTTATTACTGCAGTCAACAAAAGTATTCGTCATGCAAAATGAACTTTTATATGTTCATCAGTTATTCTGAGTTTCATGCATGTTTTAACTACAATTTAGTAACATTACACTTTCCTGACAATTTTGAGATTTTTTTAATGTCTATTGAGCCTAACAAATCATTTTGAATCGCAACAGGTTCAATTTCAGTTATTTTTTTGAAAAATAATAGTCTGATTTTCGGAATCCACATTTTTCTTTTCCTGTTTTGGCCCGATATTTGTATCATAACCGCTTGACGGTCTCGGCCGCTGCCATGAATCCACATTACGATATATTAAAAGAACGAATTCACGACAATTGAATAGTTTGTATTATCTTATGTATTTTTGATTTGTATAAAAGTTTATAGTCGAATATATAACGAATATAAATGGCGGTCGAACGACTTTTTCTGAGGATGGGACCTTTGAGGGGCTTACATTGAGCGAACAGTCGCAAACGTCAATCAGCTGTATTCGGTTTACTTTAAATTAAATTGGTCAAAAAGGAAAAAACATTTTCGTGATTACGGAGATGCAGATGGTTGTAGATATGATTGAAAATGTGGCTAGTGAGGATGAAATACTTTTTCAATATCTGCTTAATCGCCTTTTAAAGGGAATGGGAACAATAACAATTCCGGCAATTACGTTTGGGGAGTATTTGGGAGGCTGACGTGTCCAAATGAACTCATGTCCAATTTAAAGAATTTTTTAAAACGCATGCAGGTGCATTTTTAGATAGCTTTCTATAAAAATTGCACAAAGATGCCATATTTTTGGGGTAAAAACGATCTGGCAGCACTGATTTTTTTCAAAAAAGGTCGTACGACCTTGGTGTAAACAGCGTATTAGATAAATTTATGATCAATCATCTTATATTTATTGGGAAAAGACCTGTCTTTTTATTTAAGTTTAAGCAGGAATGCAGTTTAAAAGTTAATTAAAAATATTGAATTTCATACAAACTTATAATTTTAATGGTGAAATAACTATGAATAGCGCAAAGCGTACATGACAAATACTTTTTGTGACCACTGTACTCGTGCCATTGGAAAATTGTATACATATAAAACTTATAGTGATATCTGCTCGCCCAGCCTTTCTATCTCATCCAGTATAAAGTCCAGTTCATCACTTTTAAGTATGGGAAAACAAGTGAAGACCATGCGAAAAAAGTTACCCATATTCCGGCTATTAAGTGGGGTATATCCCACCATTAGAGTACCGCTATAGGCCATCGCTTCCTTCACTTTAGGTGCCACCTTTTAAAGAATCATCATTAAATTAGTTTCAAACCTATGATATACCCACTTACTGTATATAAACGCGACCACCACTCATCTGTCTCCTGGCTAGAAGCCACTCGCATGGCCTTTGGAATATACCAGAAGCCCACATTCGCGTACTGATGCATATCCAATACCAGCCTGAAGCGATCTGCACGTAAGCGTATCTTTTGCTCCAGCAATCGTGCCATATCTATGGCATGATCCACCAAATGCCCATAAGGTCCATAGCCTCGTGCCTTTAGCATAAGCCAAAACTTGAAGGCATCTATCTTCCGACCGCACTGAACACTCTTGTTTCCCGTGTCGTAGGAGACATCGTAGAACTTGTCCTGCTGAAATAGATAGTTTACCTCAACGCTATTGCAACGTTCCAGCAAGCGATCCGACTCTCGGGTAAGAAATAGCGAACATTGCAACGGAACTCCGCAGGATTTGTGGGGATTCCAGGAAAACGAATTGGCACGTTCCAGGCCAGAGATTAGCGAACGATACTTGTAGGCTAATATGGCGGCACCACCCAAACAGGCGTCTACATGCAACCACAGATTATGCCGCTCGGCTACGTCGGCCACACCGTTAAGATCGTCGAAGGCTCCCAGAACTGTGGTGCCGGCCGTGGCATTGATGAAAAACGGTTGTAACCCACGCGACTTTGTCTCCAAGATTTTAGACTCAAGATCATCTAACTGCATTTGGCCACACTCATTGGTACGTACAATCACACAGTTATCACTGCCCAGACCCAGCCAATGCGCTGCCTTCTTAAGGCTATAATGTGAATCTTCGGAGGTGAAAAGTACCAATGGACGCATACCAAACATACCCGAAGTTTTCACCTCGGGAGCATACTTATACCGTGCCAATACCAGACCGTACATGTTCGAGGAAGAGCCACCAGGAGCGAATATGCCATCACCATTTTTAAAACCGACTAGTTTAAGTACCGTCGAGATGATCTCCGTTTCGATGAGGCTGAAGACAGGCGCTACCTCGTAGGTGTAGCTAAATAAAAAAAATTTGGTTTTAATTTCGATTCTTATTTCCAGAAGGAAGGGTACTTTTAAGTAATTTGACCTGACCATATCCACCACAAATGAGAATCTGTAAAACGACTGAGGCCCATTTACATTAATATAATCATTAATAATACTGTAGAATGTACCAAAAAGCTGCAACGAAATCCAAGTATTCTGTCATACTTTTCCTGTCTTGGCTTAAGTTGGCAAAGCGATTTCCAAAAACTTAACCCGGCATTTTGTTTTGGGCTCCGACTTTTAAAAGACTAAACCGATTTTTGGGGAAATTCTTTTGGGTTTTTTAGTGGGTTTCGAAATCGTTTAGATCAGCAGTGAACTGGAAATTTTAGTTTGGAAGCAATCCACTAATAACAACAGAAAAAATTAACCCTTTCTCCCTGAACCCTGAACTCTCGGAGCAAAGAAAGCTTAGATTTACAGTAGAATTCGGTAAGGGGCCAGGTCAAAATCGGCTTAAAGGTTGTTCAGAGCTATTCGGGGGTTCGGGGAAACATTTTAGATATTACTTATGATTTATATCGAAATGTTATAAGGAGAAAAATAGGGGAAAGCTAACTTCGCCTCGACCGAAGTTTATATAGCCTTGTAGCTTGTTTAATTTGTATAAATTAAGGTTTTAAATGTTTTTCGTCGGACATTCTTAGCTGAGTTATTTTCCAAACTCAGCAATAGATTGCGCCACTTTTTTTGACCATTTGCTTACCAGTTTGTTATCTGGCAGCTATACGATATATTCATCAGATTTGGATCAAACTCGTCAAAATTGTGTGGAAACCGATAATATTCATAACTGAAAAGCTTAAAGACGCTACCATTGAATACAAAAAAGTTTTTCTCACTACAAATATTTTTTCAACCGATCGTTCGTATGGCAGCTATATGCTATAGTCATCCGATTTGATTTAAACTTGGCAGAATTGTGTGGTAGCTTATAGTATGGATCAGTAACAAGTTTGAGAGCGATAGCATTAAAAAAAAAAAGTTTTTCCTACTAAGACTTTTTCTCTGAACTAACTTTTGTATGGCAGCTATACTATATAGTTGTCCGATTTTCATCAAACTCAGTGGAATTATATAAAATCATAGAAAACTGAAAAATGCGTGGTTTGGGGGCGTTTGCATTGAAAACAAAAAAGTTTTTCTCACTAAAACTAGTTTTTTGACCGATCGTTCCTATGGCAGCTATATGCTATAGTCATCCGATCCGACCGGTTGGAACCGATTTAAAAACGGCTTAGAGCTATATCTCAGAAATTAATTGAGCTATGAACTTAAATGTTGGTTTGTAGGCTGGCAATAAGGAGTTTTTACTACCTTGAACCAGTTAAAAAGTGGAGTGATTCCCGACCGGGTATAAGTTGATCAAAAACTCTTTCAAAACGGAAAGAAATTTTTTGGATTATTTTGTGAAAGAAACATATCCGGGTGTGTCCCAGAAATCTCTAGAGGTTTTCGTATAAACTTATATGTGAAGGGGCATAAATATGCCCGGCCACTAGATTGTCTGGTGTGTTTCAGAAACCTTTAGAGATTTTCGTACAAGCGAATTGATTTGGAACTAAACTAGGAAAACTTTATATGTTAACAGATAAGAATAAGGGCGGCTACTAGATCATGGGTCGGTAAAACCATACGCATTAAACCTACTTGGCCTTGGAGTAGTCGGTTTTAAATCGCTAAACTTTTGTTATCTAATCTAGTAGCCGGGCATATTTGTGTCACTTCATATATAAAGGCAAGTAGTTTCAATTCGAAATGCGAGCGTTTATACCAAAAGATCTAGAGATTTCTGAAATACAGCCGAATATGACGAAAGTTGAGCGATTTGAAATCACCTGCTCAAAGCCGAGTAGATTTAATGCGTACGGTTTTCCTTCCCTATGATCTAGTAGCCGGTCTTATTCTTTACTTCCCGAATAATCCCTGATCATGACATTTACACGGGCGAAACCGGCTTAATTCATAGCTGGTTCTAAAACAACAAGAGTGCTAGAGTCGAGTTCTCCGACTGCAAAATACCCTGTACCAAGTAGTGTTGTGCCTATGTCTTTGGTTTCCTAAGTTAATATTGAGTTAACTTCTTCGACTGCAAATGTTTTCGTGCGGCATGACATGCTTCTCATAATTTTGAATTTACTGTATTTGATAGGCCTGGTTTTTTAAAATAATACGAATAAAACGGGGCGGCGCACTTAATATTTCGTGCATAACTTCGGTGTTTTTGCTCGGATCTTATTGTGCTTTTCAGAATAGATAGATAATTGGTCCTAAGTAAATATATGTTGAGTCACGAGGCTCTAACTTAAAAAAAATTATGACTCTGACTGTCTTTCGGGGTTAAAAGGAGTAGGAGAGGGAATTTTCCAAATCTGAAACAAACTTGATCTGGGTACGGTATACTCCTACATACATGCAAAAATTGGTTACTCTATCTCTAATAGTCTCTTAGATCGACGAGTTCGTACCGACAGACGGACGGACAAAAGGACATGGCTAAATCGACTTGGCTGTTGATGCTGATCAATAATATGAGAGGGAATTTTCCAAATCTGAAACAAACTTGATCTGGGTACGGTATACTCCTACATACATGCAAAAATTGGTTACTCTATCTCTAATAGTCTCTTAGATCGACGCGTTCGTACCGACAGACGGACGGACAAACGGACATGGCTAAATCGACTTGGCTGTTGATGCTGATCAATAATATATATACTTTGTAGGGTCGCAGATGCTTCCTTCTGGCTGTTACATACTTTTGCACAACTTTATGATCCCCTTTTA
Organism: Lordiphosa magnipectinata; assembly: GCA_037044535.1. Taxonomy (NCBI): domain Eukaryota; kingdom Metazoa; phylum Arthropoda; class Insecta; order Diptera; family Drosophilidae; genus Lordiphosa; species Lordiphosa magnipectinata. The sequence continues at coordinate 57,571 of JBAMBO010004211.1, read as the reverse complement.
CCCATTTTTAATGGTTTACATGGTAAATAATCGATTTATAAAACTCTAAACCCGAAATCCGAAAATTTGTTAGAGTGCGCATCGGAACGTTATTAAGTTTCACATTTAAAGCCGAAATGGGACATACAGGAATTCGAGATGGTATTTGGCGCTTTCTCGGTTTCAGTCAATTCTCAATACTTAAAAGATAACCCTCCAGCTATATAATGAACGCATGTGTAATCATTATGGTCCCTGATATGACCGTATGCATCAGCATAATCTTACGAGCTGGAATTTAAAGCCTCAGTGATCAATGCTCCCGCCAAGCCAAAGGGGTCGAGCTGTCCAAACAGTTGATTATGAAAACGTCCATGCGAGGTTTTCACTGAATACTTGATCACCAATTGACAGAGTTGCTCGATCTCAGCAAGTGTAGTATGTGTAGCGTTCTCCTCCACTTTTAGATTTATTAATTGCTAAGGGAAAGGGAGATAAGAAATATGCAAAAATATAGTAAGTAGAATCAAATCCAACATTAACTGACATTAGCGAACATTTATTAAAGGGTCACCTCTAGCAAACCCGTTTCCCAGAATCAGTGATCATTATAACTTTAAGTTGTATTACAGAAAGTTTTCCCACTTTGCCAAAAACTCTATAAAGTTTGCTTTATAGCTTAAATTTCTAGTAAGAGGCAATTGTTAACCTATGTCAAATAAATTTGATTAAGCTAATTGAGTAATATTTTGTTGAACTCTTTTAGCACTAATCAGCGCACGACATGCATTATCTTGAAACGTACAACCAGACTTGACTAGACACTTGACAGACAGACTTGTTCGTTCGTTCGTTCGTTCGAAATGGGGGTTACTCACCTTTAACTTTTGTGGTTGCAAAAATTCAACAATTTTCTCTTGATTCCATTGCTGGGGATCTGCACAAAAAGTGTTCTCCTGCTGCATTAAGTGAAAGACATTTTCCAGGATTTTCCAATCGTTGGGTAAACTGTCACGTAGTTCATCCACAATCGAACCGGTACCGTTTGAGGAATTCATTTCACTGAACGCGTTATATCGAACAAAAAAAAAGCCGATCGATCCGTCGTTGAACACCACTCAATGGGAAATGCCAAGTAATTGTGCAGTCGATTATATTTTATGTTCTCTTGATCAAATTGCCATTAGGTTGTTGAGTTGTTGTAAATTGATTAAACGTGCATGTGAATACACAGACACATTCTACATACAATGTACGTTTTATATGTAGGTAGCTGTATAGGTAAACATGTTAGGGTGAACCTGAAACTGAACGGGTGTAAGCGGCTTAAACTTTAAAGTGTGAAAATTTATGCTCAACTTTTTAAGAAGATTCTTTTATGGAATATAAGAAAATAAGTATAGGATTTACTTTAATTACTTGGCCTTAAAATAAAGTAACAGTAGTATCTTTATTTTAGTTCGGGTCAACTGTATCCAATGTTTCTTCAGCATTTTTAAGCCATTCAAAAAAAAGTTTTCCCGTAATACCCCCAAGTTAGGCATTTTTTAAGCAAAAATTGATTTGTTTCATGTTAACATTTTTCCGGAGATTGATTTCTTATTGTTTAGGAAGAAATAAACAATTATAACCAGCAAATCTGAAAATCTGGCACCCATAGATATTGTTGTTTAGCTTTTTGATATTCCCACAACTACGTATTGGGTTGGACACTGCGACGTGTCCTAATTTCATAAGATTCAGATTAGATCATATAATCAGTAATTGTCAGAGGCGTGAGTTCTGACTTTTAACCTAAGATTATATTTGGTAATTCATATTTGAACCTCTAACTCTTACGACATGACTTCGATTCGGTTGTTGATGCTGATCAGAAATTTATATACTTTATAGATGTGCCTTTGTTACAGAGTATATAAAACACAATCAATCTTAAGTCAATAACAAGTGGAAATTAAGGTTAATTCTACATATTTTTTACCCGAGTAGTCGAGTTTCAGTTTATACCGCAGTAATCTCATAAAGATTGAATTAGACCAAAAAATCGATTTTTAATGAGTCCTAAATCAGTATCTTCCCTAGCATGTTCGAGTTTAATTTGAGCGTTATATTTAAAATCGATTTGATTCCAAAAAGATTCATTTCAGTTTTTCAGAGGTTTATTCTAGTTCATTATTCGAATATATTTATTATAGAAAAATATGCGTTAATTTTTTTCAGTTTACCAGTTTCTTTCGTTTTCAGAGGGAAAAAAACTGTTCAGAAAACAAGTTTCCTTTAACTTGCAATGGGAACATAACTTTCTCAAACATTTAAAGCACAAATGTTCTAAAAGTGCTTGAAATGAACACAATTCAACTCATCACACAGAAAAGTATAAGTAGCCATCTAGATCTAGACATGAAGATACAAAGGTGTGCGATAGCTCAATACGCTAACACGCCATTCAATACGTTGCTAAGTGCAGAAGGCCAGGGTTCGATTCCCAGTCAGGCCCGAATAAATTGTTCTATTTTTTTGAAAGAACCATTTCGGGTGGAGTATGTGGTTGGTCGTTGAAGTTGTTGTACGGCGATGTAGGAATACGGACGGATCAGTAGCATATCGAGCGCGCTTGTAAAATCCAACAAATTTGTTCCTCTTTTGAGTTTAAAATGTTCTTGAAAACGAAACAATATTACATTTTTAAGCACAATCCTGGCTTAATCTTAGAATAAAAAAAATTGTATTTATCCGGAATCACAGCTAAAACGTTATACTAAAAGTAATTCATCTTTATCTCATCGAACCAAAGCCGACTGAGAACATTCGAGCTGAGCAATGCGCTAGCTCTTATTTTTAATTGTTCCTATATATTATATAACTATTGGTTTAGTTCCTGTTTTCTTGACAAACAATTATTTGAAAAGTAAACCGTTTTTCCTATAATAGGCCCACTTATAATTGGGCAACCCTCGTGCCCATCTCTTTGATTTCATTTACATAGTTCAACATTATGCACATATTTCTTTTAATCATTTGCTGCGAATCTTCTGCTGCTACGTAGACACGACCCAATGAGCGTCGTCTGTGTACTTCGTACTTTATTAGTATTTTTATGAATTGCCATTAAAATGCCAGGCACAAAGAGCTTATCAGTATCAGCTGTTGTTGGACTTGTAATGAGTCCACCGTGCTGGTTTCTCGGCACATCGTACAAACATACAAACATTCATAAGCGTTCATACATTATGTACTTGGCATGCATAACTCTTTAGAAATCAGATAAAACCAATACAAGACACCATTTCACAGTGTTTATTTTCTCTCACTCACGAATGTTTGATATAAGCTTACCAAACAAACTACACTTATACATTTACAAGTGTAATAATTGAATGTGTGATTTGACTACCACTTCCCATGGGGCTTTTACTTTTGTGAATGAAGTGAAAGAAAAATAAAGCTTAAAGCTGGCAGTCTTTAATAAGTTAGTGATTGAATTTTTCAAATTTGGAGCAAACGGAGTCAATTTAGATGTTTCTTTGCGAACGTTATGCACTTGGCTATATGGTTCCTGTTTAAAAGAGGGTCCTTTCTTGGGATGCTGGCTTGTATATTGTGTTCTTCTTTTCCTATATTCTCTCGTCTCAAATGACGCGAAAATGGACCAGGCACTTATAATCGCTTACGTTTTCCGGTCTTTTCTTTAAACTTTATAGCGTTTCGTATCATTTTATTTGAACATCCAAATATTTTTCTGATTTATTATTCGAAATCAATTTTCTGATAGTTTCGCGACTTTTGCCAAAATAGTATGTGGTCGTCCTTGAAGTTCATACCCAAATATGATTGGGAAAGATTTCGAATATCTTGAATTAGGGTTTGTAGCTATTGTCTAGGAGGCCTTGTGTACCAAATTTGAAGTCGAGTAAACTACAGCAAGTCTGAAACATAAATATATGTACATCGCTATCGTTTAAAGTACCCGATAGATTAAACCCAGCGATGTTTTAACATAAAGCCAAAGGATCTTCGCACAATGCCGTCTGCAGCACAACTAAGATGTGTCGCTGTTATTAGAACATGAAAATAAAGCAGTAAAATGATATAACGAAATTTTTTTCATCTTGCTCGCAGAATATTAAAGATATCAATATGAAATTAAGCGAAGAGTTCTGCATCATTAACACAAACAAGTGATTTTGCTCGCTCGTTATACGTGTTATAAGCTGTTTTACGCGTTCTATGCGTTCTAGGCTGTTATACACGTTATACGCTGTTATACTCCCATCCTTAAGTCTCTCTCTCTCCCAAAGATTGTGTTTGTTTGAATAGAGAAGTGGTTGGCAGGAAGTGGGAGGGTGCCGGTTATCTTTTTTTGCTCATAACTTGTGTATCGTTCATCCGATCTTTATAATTCCTTCAGCAAATCTTGCGAATGCGCCGCAGCGCATTCTTCCTCATTCGAAGGGTGATGGCAGAGGAAACGCTCGTTATCAGGCTTGGCTGACCTTACATCGAAGCTGTAAGGTCAGCGTCGTTCACGTCTACTCATGGGTCCTTTGGTGCTGGTGTGATTGGGATGTTGTGGGTTTTGGAACTTACCTCCTTAAGCATCACTATTGATCGTAAAAATATATAATGATTTGCTTGCATATGTCTGAAATGAAAGTCATGTGTGTCTCAGAATGGGCCCTGCAAGTTCCTCATTCTCCTGCAAAAATTGTTTACAGCAAGGCATAGGCTTTAGAGCGGAGTTCAGTGCATCGCTATCTACGGTGCATACAAAACTGGTGAGAAGCAACGAAGTTGACATACCGACAGTAAAAGTTCGTTGCCGCGCTGCTTTGCAAACAATGCAGCCGAGCAACTTCGTGTCAGTGTCAGATTAGTGGTTAAGGTAACATGCCAGTGGTGAGATTTAAGTCCTTTTCAAGAACAGGAATACTTAGATGCGACATTTTATTCAATAAGTTTTGAATTTTGTGGTTTTTTTTCATAATGCGGAGGAATGCAAATGGAATTTAATGTGAATCGTTTCGTAACTGCTTGTGCTCTCCATGAGTCGGCGGCTCGAGTGCTTAAACACAGTTTCCTGCAGGACCCGCCATATGGAATGTCGCTTCTTTGAATTTAGTCGCCTCTAGACGCTTGCTGATTATACGAATATTGTTTCTAATAGCTCCAAGGGCGTCGCCATTGGTGGCAGAGTGCGGCAGCTGCATCACATACATCATACACTATGCTGATTAGACATGTTTTAGTGATGTATGGAGATTTAAAGCAATGCAACTTGCTCCAGCCTCTCAATCCACCAAAATATGGTGGGGGTTGGTTGGGGGGAAGTGACCCCGCATCAAGGTAAAAGTTCCCGAAAAAGGGTCGAAAATTTATATATGTCATACCTGGCCAGGGGTTGCTTCTAGAGGGGTGTACCAGTGACCCCTTCCCCAACATTTTTTCCCTTGACACCGACCCCCTATCTCCCCTTCCTTTTGGGGGTCCGGGTCCCCATACAAATGTGACATTTTTATAAAATTGCCCCCACCTCCTTAAAACACTTCCTAGGAGGGTAAAATGTATGACCAACCCCCATTATATTTAACTTCCAAACATTTTCGTTCTTGGCACCCACCCCCTGTCTCCACTCCTTAGGGAGGCTCCCATATAAATTTGATGAAAAATGTTTCATGTTGATGTGTTGATGTTTCATGTTCTTTCTGATTTTATACCACTGCTGCTTGAATATCACTCCAAAAGTGCCTCCTAGCCAGGGTTAATATAAGACCAACCCCAACTATTTTTCTTTTCCCCACATGTTTGTCGATAGCTGGCTACGCCCTTGAATTGCTAGTTGGAAACCGAAGAAATTCAGCTCCTATTTTCACTTTCGCAAAACTTTTGCGAGTTCCAACCGGGTTTTCCCCCAAATTTGGACTAAAAATCTCTAAATATTTGCTAAAGTAAAAATGGGCATGGATGTAACTAATAGCTTTCTGGTTGATTTTCGTAGATTTAAATAAAAGACAATAATTGTTGGTTTTGTTTTCACGTAAAACGGTTTTCTCATTATATTTGTTTCTCTTCGATTTAACATTATAGCTCTTTCTTTTGTCGTGTATATATGTATACGTATTATTGAATGAAATTTGATATTTCTCGCCAACAACGTTAAAATGGAAGAAGGTTTGTGTGTGTATTTTTGTATTATTTATATTATTTTTAAAATATTCTATTTTCATTTCTTGGGTTTCTCCTCGATTTAGTTTTTATTCTTTTTTTTTATGTATTTGCAAGTTTCAGCGGTCGACGGTAGATTGTGAGGGTTTTGCAAACAAACAGATCTCAACAGAAAACAGTGTTCATTTAGTATTCATCCAAGTCGAAACAGTCATTGTCCAGTTCATCAAGTTGCATACTCTGGAAATCCACCTTGTAACGCAATATACCTGTGGTGTGGAAGGAAAAACAAGCAAAGGATTTAGTAGATGCAGTTCAAGAGAGCGATAGATGGGTAAATATAGTGAAAATAAAAAGTAAAACCAAACTAATCAACAGAACAGAGAAAACTATAAACTTTTATGGGAAGTTCTCACCTCTATGGACAGCTTAGCAGTACAAATTTACAACGTCTCAATGTTAATGTCAATAAATAAGTTTCCTATATATATTTTTCTTTGTTATAATTTATTAGGTATGTTTAATTATTTTGTTTTTTGTTTCATTTTTATGTTGTCTTTTATTACAGGTTTTGTATTGGATTAGATTTGTGTTTTTGTCAAATTTCTCGCCCGATAAATGTTATATAAATCAGAATCCTAGCAGAAACGGAATTATGTAAATTGATTTTTTTTGGTTGTGGACTTAATTAAAATTCTTGTAAAAGATATATGTCATAACTACATACATTGGGTTTGTTGTGTGTGTGTGTCTGTGTGATTAGAACAAGAGGGGGGAAATGCGACGACCACCCTTAATATTTGGTATTTGGGGTAAATATGTAACGGCTACGTTGAAACGACGAAGACGACGGCGACGATCACGACGTCGACGTGATTAAAAACTATGCGGCAAGTAAATTGGTTCCTAATCAACGTTTTATGACGTTTCCCACGTAAGAAACAAAGAAAATGTAACGCATAAACGAGATCCGAGCTGAATCTATAATGCAATTTTTCTGTTTGTCTTTTTAGTAATCATCGAGATCAACATCTTCCAGCGGCTCGTCAGCTTGCAGCGATTGAAAATCTACCTTATAGCGTAAGATTCCTAATAAATTACATACATACAGAAAGCAGCAGCATGATTTGGAGAAAAAGGAGTAAAGGAATGGAAACAACAGTAGACATTGGTGTAATTAAACTTTTGTAGCTTACACACAAACCAAACACTACACAGAAATATCAAAAGAAGTCAAGGGATTACTTACCGCCAATACCACCGAATCCTCGCACAAACTGACTACCCTCCTGAGATTTATCCGTGATAATCTCAAGTGTGGCACCAAACATTTTGTAGTTGTTTGCCAGCCATTCCAGCAGCGGTTGAGACTCGATTAACTCCATCTCCACGCCGCTCTAAGAGAGGGGAATATGATGGATGTAGGTGAAGAAAGTACAAGTAGTTTAATCAATTGACTTACCTCCTTATCAGTAAAGTGCGACTTGTCCTTTTCCTGCTCGGGCGTCAAATGTAATACTGTCGTTGACGTCGAGTTGGCATGATTCTTTAGAACGTAACGTTGAATGTCCAGATTCTCCCAGCAGATTAAGGTCTCCACTGAGCCTAGTTCGAGAGCGCGCAAAGTGTCCTCCACACCGAAACAGTATTTGCCAGTATCCTGGAAAGATGAAGGGAAATATTGAGATTCAATAGCAGAGGCGAAAAACAAAGGAAAACTAAGAAAAGGGACTGAATGGGACCGAAATGAATATTTAAAGAGCGTAAGTTAAAGTCGGCCATGAACGATTTCCATATACTCGGTACTCAGGGAAAGAAACGCATGCTTAAGGAAATAGTGAGGCTTTACGATTTGGGTGAAACTCGAAAGTTTTCGTAAAACGTTTGGCGATTAACCGAAGATTTTAAGCCCTGAGACACATAATGCAAGGGCGCCATTGAAAAATCTAGTCACACCAATAAATGGAGAAGCTATTTCTCCAACCTGCTGGTAGCGTCGCCACAAACCCATCTGTTTAACCATACAAAAAAACAAAGCAGCTGGCACTGATGAGCCTGCAAAATATTCAACTCAAGGGGCAAGGAATTGGCAAGGAGCATGAACTGTTCAAACTTGAACATGATATTCAACTCGAGCCTCACGTAGTCGTAATCTTGTATTCACAACACACAGCATCATAAATATGCCATTTGTAACATTACATTTAATTAGGGTGCTTACAAGGGTCAGACACATCACTTGAAAAGGACCAGCCATGGAAACCACTTGAACAGTTCATCCGGTGCGTTCCACTTAATATGCATAGTGTGAGGAAATATGTACACGGATGTGACTACACTTACATACTTAAATAAGATTAGAAATTTAATGAGAAATTCTAAATAAAAGCAAGATCGCTCGCCAGAGTGAGTCGGTACAAATTCAAACTTACAACGATGCTCATTAAAGGTGTATATTCTATAACTAGTAAGGTGTATATTCTATACATGCCAAATACAGTCCAATGAAGATTGTAATCTTAGCGTATTTTGTCCAGTTTTAAAATAGGGAGAACCTGCAGTTTGGGCCAACTACTGTGGAATCAGACTTCTTTCCTTTGTGGCTAAAGACCTGGTTAATCCACCACAGAACAGATATTCACATTGCGAAAAATGTACGAGAAGACTCCTGAGAAACTAACACCCACCATCTTTTTGTTGGTATATGCTCAAAGTTCTTTGAAGCCCTGTCCACATTTGTTCGGCTTTGCATGATGACGTTGAGATGCATCCAAAGCACCGTCAAAATGGGAAAGAACCTCCCCTATTTGATAAAAATTGAAGTTTGGATAGGGCGATACTTTATCGTGTGACTTCTTTAAACTGCTGATGGAGTATATACTGCTCCAGAGCCCAATTCGCCCACACATGATTTTGTGTACGAAGGAACAACGAAATTCGAAGAACAGTTACTCCTAGTAGGGAGCTTAGTAAGTAGTAAGTAGTAAGTAGTAAGTAGTAAGTAGTAAGTAGTAAGTAGTAAGTAGTAAGTAGTAAGTAGTAAGTAGTAAGTAGTAAGTAGTAAGTAGTAAGTAGTAAGTAGTAAGTAGTAAGTAGTAAGTAGTAAGTAGTAAGTAGTAAGTAGTAAGTAGTAAGTAGTAAGTAGTAAGTAGTAAGTAGTAAGTAGTAAGTAGTAAGTAGTAAGTAGTAAGTAGTAAGTAGTAAGTAGTAAGTAGTAAGTAGTAAGTAGTAAGTAGTAAGTAGTAAGTAGTAAGTAGTAAGTAGTAAGTAGTAAGTAGTAAGTAGTAAGTAGTAAGTAGTAAGTAGTAAGTAGTAAGTAGTCAGTACTTAGTACTTAAGAGCGGGGCTGCAAACCGGTTTGGAGTCGAACCGCTCCAGAGTCGGATACTTATAACATAAAGATTTGTTTCTTAGTTTCATAAATGTTCGTACATATTTAGAAAGCGCTTAGAAAAACGATCTCAGATTTTGCATTTTTGGATCCAAAAAACCAAATATTTTTGATCTAAGAACAAAAACAACAGCATGCGTAGTAATCGACAAAAGGAACTAATAATTAAAAGCATGAATGATTCCTGACCATTTTCATCTTCGGATGTGAGAAAAAAGTGACAAATATGAAATCAGTAAACGACTTCATTGCAAAGTTTGTCGGAATTCAGATTTTCTCGAAACTTTAATGTTTTAAATGGCTGACAGTCTAGCAAAAGTCAACACTAAACAATTCTATGCAACATGTTTTGAAAGCTAAATGAAAAAACACGCTATTAACTCCAAAAATGTTCCGGCAAGCAGGGAGGCAATAGATTCCCTCAGCACCTCTAGATCTATTGGATTCCCAGCCACCGGGGCATTGACGGAAACGAAATGGCTGACAGTCTAGCAAAATCCGAAACCGCACTAAGCCAAGAAGCAACACTAAACATATCTATCTCCGTACAGACGCTATACAGCAAGAAGGAAGAGATAGCGGAGAAAGAATCAGAGGAAAAGTGGTAGAACACAACCGGCTGCAGAATCTCAAAAATTATGTGCAGGACAAAAGACAAAAAAACTCACGCTTTCTATGCTACAGCTCCAAAGAAGAGACTGTAGACTGCTATAAGCATCACGACAGCGGACACCTGCAGGAAATTTAAGGAACCTGGAGTAGTAGAAACTATGGAACATCTCATCTGCAGCTGCCCAGCGATCGCTAAGACAAGATTAAGACCTTTGCATTCCCCAAGTCTCACCTCTCTTGAAGAGGCGGCAAGGAAGACTTCCAAACAACTATTGGCATTTGCCAAAACGTCAAACATCCTCTTGGATTTCTAATGATACCCAGAAAAACCACCCGGCCTCACTAAGGACCGTAAGGTCTATGTGTGGCCCCTACAAAGGGCCAGCCGGAACTACCTAACCTAATGTTTTAAGGTCTTGGGACTGTTGCATTTGATGTATTAGCTGTTCCTGCAACACAAGTATCAATCTAGCGCGCTTTTTTTTACTCTTAAATTTTTGTTATTCAGCCAAAGAGTCAGTATTTATGAAAGTTTACTGGAAAACATACTAATGATTAACTTAAATTAAGCGTTGATCATTCAAATTTTAATTAAAAGTTAGCGTTTGATCCATTTTATATACTTGCTTTCTGAACTAGCGAAAAACAAAATTATTCGTGAACCTTGAAACTATGTTTAGCGACCCAAAAAGTTTCGCAGGTTCGAACCCAAGAGTGAACCCCTCCCGATTTGTAGATGGTTTGCAGCCCAGCTTAAGAGAATAAAAGTTAACGAAGAATTTTGCACTTATTATCCATTGGATAAGCTCTATAAGGAAACTAATCCGGATGTAGCTCAGCGGGCAGTGTGTCGGCCTGTTAAGCGGGAGGCCTGGGTTCAATCGCGCTTCTGACCATCTGATAAAAAGTTTTTTCTTTCTTCGGAAAATAGCTTTTACACATCCGGTCACCTTCACCAGTTATTGGCGCTAACTAGCCATGAAAAAGCTTCTCAAAACACTTTGCCGTTCGGAATCGGCGTTAAACTTGTAAATATCTTTCTCGTTTGTGAAAAATTATTATTGAGAAAGAAGCTTGGCTTGGCCCTTCGGGGCTGTAAAGCCAATTTTACATTTACATCAGGAAACTAATCTAATAAAGAGGCTTGATAGAACATGTTTAATGAAAAAATTCCAATGAACAGGTGTACAATTAAAAAGCAAACGACTATGGTTATGACAGATCGACAGAAAATCACTTTCGTCACAGTATTTTATATAAATAGAAACACTTTCTAACAGCACATGAGCATCAAAGCAAAGCCAAGGTGTTTCTAATTATACGAAATACTGTGACGAAAGGAATTTGCTGTCGTTCTGAGTACGGGACTTGAAGGGGGGAAAACAGAAACTGAGATGGAGAAAACAAGGTGAGGCCTAACCTTGACAAGCTTGATGTGAACAACAACAACAAATAAGAACAGATTGGGTGGCAATCATAGCAGCGGCTGTTATATACTATATCGCTCCAAATGAAGATGCCGCGAGCCGCCATGGTTCTGAGTATGCAGCATTTGTTATATATTGCAATAGGACAAAAAAAACCTGGAATTAAGGACCTTCAAACATGGTTGAACTCAATACACACTAGATTTTTAACTCACGCAGGTTCATGAAGGGCACGAATGCTACAAGGCATAAATCCATAGGTTAAAGCATGAGACAGATTCTTACTGTGACTTTTGCCGCAGCATTCCCATTCTTTGCGTACCGTTTTGTTGGCGAAGTTCCAACACATGATAACTAAGTCGGACATTTGCTGAAGAGTCTTAATTATTGCGTCTCAATTACTCGCAAAGATGGCTTAGGTTTCCTTCCGCTTAACCATGCCGTGTTTTTTGTCTGATTCTTTTTAGATTTGGAACAGGGTCTGTCAAGAAGAGCGAGCCAAAAGTGAGAGCGTATTCAAGTGCGAAGAGAGAAAATTCAGACCTGCTTCTTCGACCAGCGACTGAAAATCTGATTGCTTTTTTTGGCAAAAGCCTCGGCATGAGTTCATGTTTTGTTTGAATAGCGAAATGGATTCGGCCCGCATGGGGGCCAGGCGTATCCATCGCTGATTTAAATAGATCTTAGGCCTAATTAATGGTGGATTTGACAATTTGCAGTTTGATGAATGAAACTGGATTTGCCTATGGAACACACCTATTCACATGCAAAATTGGTTGTCCCTAACTCTTGTTTTATACAAACAGAACGAAAGATCGACTCGGCTGTTTGCGCTTAGCCAGAGTATATATATTGCTTAACAGGCTCAAAAAGGATAATGCTCTACTCTGACTGTTTATGTTACAAAGTTTAACAAAAAATATTAAGAATGAAAATAATGAAAACAACACTCTGTGTCCAAAATTGGACAAAGGCAGGCCATACAAATCCAATTCCAAACTCACCTGAGAAATTTCATCAAAGTAACGTCCAATGAGTTTCTTTTCCTGTATAAATTTAACATTTTGCAACGATTCGGCAGCCAGTTCGATGGCCTGATTGAAACCATTCTCACCGCCATATGACACATCCACCAGTTTAATAACTTTTGATTGTAAACGCTGCATTCAAAAAGAGGTGGGAGTAAGTATATGTATATTAGAAAGTCCTACACTCTCTACTTACGGGATCAAACATATCCGATTGGCTCAGTTCGGTCTTAAAGTCTGCACTACCAGCCAAAATGAGACCAGCAATATTGGGCTTGTCGTTCGTAATGAACAATTGTGTGGCCACTTCGGCCACTTTGCGCACATAATTGTGACGCTTCTCCATGCGCAGACGGGCAAAACGTAGCGCAGATTGACCACCACGTCCGTGCTTCTTGGGCAGATCAACGGTAAATTTGTGCAAAACCTCACGTGTATTGCCCTGCAGTGTACCAAAGAGAGCACCATTACCGTCCATCACAATGAAGCCGAACTTATTATCATCGGCCAGCAGGGCAGTGAGGGCCTCCGTATGGAACTTATTATCGCAAAGATAAAGCGACGTATTAATGGGCTTGAAGGGCTCGAAATCAATGTTCACTTTCTTCTCCTTGCCCTCCTCTGTGACAATTGTGCCGCAATAGATGACCAAACCGTTGGGAGGCACTGTAATTGGAGAAGGAGCACAATTAGAATGAAAAGCAGCTGTGGCGGGTTAAGGTCAAACTTACCTTTGGTGTATAACTTAAGTCTGTGCTGTACCGATGTAATGGCGCCGAGGACGGACAGTCGATTTACGCGCGACTTAATGTTCGAGGCCGTTCCAAATTCATCGGCCAACATTTTGCTGACACGTGAAATTTGATCTTTTGGCGGAATAATCAAAGATATCATGCTGGTGCCATTGCTGGAAAATACATATAAATACATAATTATTAAGACAATCAAAATTGTTTATTTTTCCGTAAATAAGACAAGCTGAATCTGAGAGTATGAAGAGCTTTAAGCAAGGTACTAATTTCACCCTGGAACACACTGGAACAGCTGCTTGATATCCGAGTCTTGAGGCATGAGTTTTCATTTTGAAGTTGGGTATTAAGTTCTATTGTCTCTCATTTCCGTTTAAAATCAACGTTTACAATGGAAAGAGGATACAAACGCATTAATTCAGTGTAAAGACCTAATAAAGATCATATCTTAAGGATAATTTTTCGATAGAAAAACATCAAAATGACTTCTGAAGAGGAGAGAAACCTGAACTATTCCGTCTCCCTTTGGACAGGTCTCAGTAGAAGATGACAAATAACACTGGGACACACTTTTTTACTCATTATCTCGAAAGTATTCGAGATAGAGTTCCCTTTAATAACTCAATCTCTATTCTTTCCTCACATTGGTAGGAAACCCCAGTAACTGCCTACAGTTTTCGTTTCATATTAATACAGTAAAGTTATTGGGCCCGTTCAGCAGATAATTTCGGTTTGCGATTAGTGATTGCCAATTTTTTTGACCTAGTTCAAATGAACTAGTCTTTTAAATGAACTTATAAACTATAATTGAACTATAGTTCATAGTTCATTTGTACTCTAGTTAATTTTTTTTAACTATATTTCATTTTTTAACCACTAAAGCAAAATTTACACATTGCTTGATGTGTATCATGAGACATGATAATCTGTAGGGCTGCATTTCATAATGATTCTCTATGAATTTGCAAAGCTATTCACATTTAAAACATAAACAGCAGGACTACTAGACATTCATGTCTCAAAGCCAAAGTTTGAATTTGTGAAGCCAACTCAGCGATAAGTGCTAAGTGTTGCCTCCTCCCCGGCATAGATACGTCCACATGCTGTGGCCGCTGTGATTCGCAATGTTTCTCTTAACCAAGAGTCCTAAAACAGTTTCATTGATCTACAGGATAAGCTACATCAGAACATTTGCCGTAAGCGTACCCTGGTGGCCATTGGCACCCACGACTTGGACACGTTACAGTGACCCTTCAGCTACGATGATTTGGCTCCAGAGGAAATCAAATTCAAACCGCTTAACCAAACTCAGGAGATGACTTTCCTGCAGTTGATGGACTTCTATGCCACACATGCCCTGCTTGAACAATATTTGCCCAGCCCATTCGAGACTCTTCCGTCTAGAAGCCGTGAGCCGGCTTCCAAGCTGGCTGACATGTTAACCAGAATGATGTGATTCATGCCTGCGACATTTATGAAATGATTTTGGCTATAACATTAAAAAATCCCTGCCCTGCCAGCATTTATGCAGATAGCAAAACTGTTTCCCCTCACATGAACATGGCAGACAAACCAGCATTGACGCAAGCTGCAAACGGGAAATTCGTCGTTTTGCGATTTAGAAAGATATTTCTTATAACGAGATAAAGTGTCATTTAGACCATTATTTTACTAGAAAACGTTTTCATCAAGATCTTATTGAAAACAAAAACCCTTTATATACTTAGCGAGTGCCTGTGCCAAAACTACTTCCACCTCACCTGGCATTTGCTGAAAGAAACCAATTTTGGTCAATTGAGTTCCACAATGGGGTTTTCCCCGATGAGAAAAAGTTTAATTTAGACGGTCCAGTTTGATTCCATAAATATTAGCGCGATTAACGGCAACTACAGCACTCCAGCACTCTGAGCCTTAAAGATTTGGTCTGCTTTGGTCATGCTGGAAGGTCTCGGAATTGTTTTATTCTAAGTAAAACTAATTCCAAAATGTACGTACAGTTGTTGGAAAGTGAACTGTTTGAGTTTGGAAATAACCTTTGGGAGGATTATTGGATTTTCCAACAAGAAAGGCCGCCATTCACAACAAAGGCTTCTCTTTCATAAAGAAACATTAAGGTTTTGGATTGACCAGCGATTATACCGGACTTAAAACCCATTGAAGGGTCTCTGGGCCAGAGTTTTTTAGAATGCTCGAAAGTTTGAGACACTGAAACACCTTAAGCACGTTTTTGTATAGGAGTAGAAACAACAAATCAGCAATTTAACTCTGCACAAATTGGTGGATTCAATGACTGATCGCCTTAATAAGGTTTAAAAGGCAAAGTTCTATGGCAAAAGGAAATTATAAACAGCAAACTGAAAGCAGACAAACTGAAAATGCACATATACTTATTTCCTATGGACTTCTTTCGAAGCTTAAGCAAATTGAATTGTTATTGGCTTTTTTTGTCCTCTATTTATTAGTATTAATAGTATTAAAAAGTAATAAATTAAAACGCATTAATTTCAGTCATAATAACAATCTTAAAAACATCTATGCACATATACTTATTTCACTGGGATACATAAGCCCCCCAAAGGGTTTTTGCAAGATTCTAGCGAACATTGCATTCACTTTTGTTCAATTCCCAGTGCGAAAAAGAAGACAATGTTCAAATTTAAAATACATTCTTGGTCAAAAACAAACGTTGTGTTGCTCATGTGGCTAAGATTGTTTTCCCAAGGCGGTGAAATCCCCGCACTTTGTGGTGTCTGTGTGTGGGTGTGTTGGCAACCGTTATGCAAATTAAGCTAGTGGGTCGGTGGGGTTAACAATTGGTAAATAAGATAGTAAATGTCATTAGCAAGCCAACTACACATTGAGTTATTATGTTGGCCTTGTTATCCACTAAAAGAGAGTGGCATTGAGCAATGCAATAGAAAGAGAGAGACCAATTTGGCCCATTTGTTGGCAACAACAAAACATGACCACAAAAAAACATACAAACGACAGACGACAACTCGCCACGAGGCGACTCCGCCGCATTACTCACTGCCGTGGACGAGGCACAGCCTGAGTGAGTATGTGAGTCCCAGTCTGGTTTGAACTGATAAAAACCTGACAAAAAAAACGTGTTGCTCAGCAGCAGCAGGCAGCCTTTGTGTGCAAGAGAGCGAGAGCGTGAGAGGGAGCATGATGAGAGCGAGTCTGTTTTTGTTACCAACTCTGGCCACGCACTCGAATCGAAGTGGTTCAAACCAATTCACAAACAAGAAAATTGCAGACTTGTGACCCAAGTTTAGGGGGTGTCTGCTAACTACAGGATGTTGCGCAGCAGCCCTCAAATCTTTAGTGTGTACCCCACTTTTCTGGGAGGTGGGGGACAAATTGCCTTGGGAAGGAGGAAAAACTTACCCGCGTGCCATTTCCAAACTCTTAATGAGTTTCTTTATTTTCCAGATTTCCACATTGCGATCAGCGGACGTTTCCTCGCCAGACATTTTGATTGGTAATGTATTTGTTGTTGTGGCTGCTGCTGCTCTTTGTTGTTGTACGTTTGCGTTTGTTGACTCCTCCTGTTTCGGTTTCCTTTGTATTCACATTCACGTTCTTCCTTTTAACGTGGTTGGCGATGAATACACTGAAAAATATGATTACATACAAAACATGTACATACAAATACACACACACACTCATGTAAATAATACATAAAGAAAGCTAAGTAAAGCACCAGCGCCAAAAAGAGACACAGCGAGAGTTTGCATTTACTTTCTATCAAATTGAACTGGTTACGAATTTAGCATAAATTTATGACAACTGAACAAAAGATAACGAATTTTATTTTATGTTGAAATTATTTCACTCCACTACACTTAAACTTTGAGTTCCGCTCCCACTTCGCAAAAAAATATTAAAGAGAGACAGAGAGAGTGAGTGAGAGAGCGAGCGACGGAGGCTCCAAAGGTGACGTCGACAAAGTGTCATTTATTCGCAAAAATTTCGAGTTTCCCATTAACTACTCATGTGTCACACGTGCCGCACTGTGCTTGTTTAAAAATAATGATTATTCTGATACTTTTGAACTAATTTAAAAGCAATTTACATACAATTTAATTTAGAAATTTTCTTTTACCTACAAAACGTGCGGAGCAGAAGTATCGAAGCAAGAGAAGTATCGAAAAAAGTATCGGACTATCGACACGGATAGATAGTCGATTGTCAAAAAATGTCAGTCGAGTATTCGATAGGGGACTGCCAGTGCTAAATTTTAAATCTACGTAGAGCTAGCCTAAATTCCAACAGTAAAATACCACAAAATATCATACGTTTCAAAACGGTCATTTTCATTTGATCAGTTGTGTTTTGTTAACATTTAAATCTGTGGTCGTCATGACTGCCAAGTCCCTTCTCTGACATAAACAAAACCAATGCTCCTCTCTAATTGTCAATTCTCAATTGTACAACACTAGAAAATGAATTTGGAGCTGCTTGGTGCGAATTCTCGGCGTTGTAATTGTTTAGATTATTAATCTTAACTTAATTCCCTTAGAATCCTTTGGCCAAAACTATCCGGAGGAGTTCGATGGCTCTCTGGATTGCATTTCGCTGGCCGTTACCTGTGCTTTCAATAAATACGGGACATTGCTGGCTGTGGGCTGTAATGATGGACGTATTGTAATCTGGGATTTTCTGACGCGCGGCATAGCCAAAATCATTTCGGCTCATGTACATCCCGTTTGCAGTCTCAGCTGGACCAGAAATGGACACAAGGTGTTGTTTGTGGCCCCAAAAAACCAGCCTGTGGTTACTTATTCCACTTGATTTCACTATTTCAGCTGCTTTCCGCCTCCACGGACAACAATGTGTGCATATGGGATGTCCTGACTGGTGAATTGGAGCATAAATATCGTTTTCCCTCGCCCGTGCTGAAGGTGCAGTTTGATCCTAGGAATGACAATCGTTTGTTGGTCTGTCCCATGCGTTATGCGGCGGTGTTGGTAGAGATTGGCGGTTCACATCGCTGTCTGCCAGTGGACTCTGATGTATGTTTGTTAATAATAAGCTGAGAAAATACTCTTTTTGAATGGATATTCCTTATATTCCTTAGGGTGACCTGAATATAGTGGCTTCGTTTGATCGCCGCGGCAAGCATATTTATACGGGCAATGCCAAGGGCAAGATTTTGGTTTTAGATGTGGAAACATTTGAGCAGGTGGCCAGCTTTCGTATCATTGTGGGCACATCAAGTGCCACAGCGGTGAAGAGCATTGAATTTGCGAGACGTGGCGAGTAGGTAAAGTTACTTAATCGGCGGGAAAAGAATTAAATTTAGTTTTCTTTCCAGTGCCTTTCTTATCAATACCTCCGATCGTGTGATACGCGTATATGACTCCAAGGAAATCATAGCTTTGGGTAAGGATGGCGAGCCAGAACCCATACAAAAGCTACAGGATCTGGTCAACAAGTAAGATTCATTGCACTCCTTCTCCTTGTATAAATGAATGTAATTTTTGCCCTACTCTACGACAGAACCACTTGGAAAAAGTGCTGTTTCTCTGGCGATGGCGAGTACATCTGTGCTGGCAGTGCCCGCCAGCATGCCTTGTACATTTGGGAAAAGTCCATAGGCAACTTGGTTAAGATTTTACATGGCACCAAAGGTGAATTGCTGCTCGATGTTGTCTGGCATCCGGTGCGTCCCATTATAGCCAGCATCAGTTCGGGTCTAGTTTCCATTTGGGCCCAAAATCAAGTAGAAAACTGGTCAGCGTTTGCGCCCGATTTCAAGGAACTGGACGAGAATGTGGAGTATGAAGAACGTGAATCGGAATTTGACATAGCCGATGAGGATAAATCAGTGGACTTGAATGCTGACGCTCAGCAAGATGAAGAGATTGAGGTGGATGTGCAAAAAGTAGAGCCGGTGGCTGCATTCTGTTCCTCGGATGAGGAGGGAGAGGATGAGAATGCCTTGCAATTTCTACCCATGGCACCTGAGGTGGAAGATCCTGAAGATGGTTGGGCTGCTCAAGATGCCATAGAGGCGAATGCGCTGCTTAGCTCCGACCCGCATGACTTTGAGGATGAGATAATGGCCTCGAAACGACGACGTATGCAGTTGTACGATGTTAGCCTGCCAGATGCACCCATTGATGGTAAGCGGTAGAGAAAGTGGGTGAAATTGAATGTTCTTTAATAGCTCAAGGCTTTTACTTTACAGAAACACATCCGTTCATCTCCAGCAAGGCCAGCAAGGATAAACAACAACCGGTGGGTGGCAAAAAAGCCACCGGACGCACAAAAAAATAATTGTACGATTTAGTTTAGTTAGGAAGTCTAATAAATCAGAGAAAACCGAAGCTTAAATTTAATTGAATTTAAAGGAAACTGTTGGATATATTTAACCGATACATTCCAGACTGAACATAACGAAATACCTCGCTCGTCACAATTTAGCGTCAATTCCCGATTCCGAATTCGATCAAACTATAAAAGTTTAAAATATCAGATTTCAAGCTTTAATTTTAACTTCCGTTTGATTAATTCTGATTCTACATAATTTTTAAAAAAATTTTTATTTAGGTTTTGAATCAAAGTTGAAAAAGTCGCTTTTGTTTTTATACACAAACACTTTGGTAGCTTTGGTAGCTCGTGTTCCAAAAAGTGGTCGGTAGAAGATGGTAGAAAAACTTAATAAGAATGCCTTACACTTACACTGACTCATAGGAAACTATTTACAGAATCTGAATATCCTATTGCCAAGTCTTTTGAATACCAAATGAAATATCAATATTTTCCAAGGGGTGCAAAACGGCTCTGAATCCAACCGGAATTGTTTCACACAATCATTTAAATACATTTTGAAGGTGCATATTCAAATAAGTAAACTACGACTTCGAGAAGGACATTAATCATAAATCAAGTTTTAAAATAGCAAATCAAACCTCGTATATTTATGTACATAGAAGGTGAGGCTTCTTTCCATTTTCAAAGAGCAGTATGAATGATGACAAATTATGCGAAATCGGATTTGTTAAATGTTTTCGATTTTAAAACGCGTTGTGTTATTCGGCATTTATATTCATTTTGCTTTAATAGAATGGCGATTAAACTGAATATTTGAAATCAGTACTTTTACCAATTACGATCGATCGACTAGAGACTGACTCATACTTCAATTTTTACGGAAAAGAGATGCAAAAGTATGTTAACTATCATATACCACGCTTATATGTGGAGAAATAGGCGGTAACTCACCGCGAATTTGTGCATTCAATCACTTAGTGTCATATTGCGCTGTGACACTGAATGTGACACTCTGTGACGCTGAGTACACCCAGCAAATGTATTTAAATCAAGGCTGCAAACCTGTAAAATTTTGGTGAAGGTTCGGTCCGAAGGTTCGAACCCGTGGTAATCGATCCCAAGGTTTTGGTTCGAGTCTGGGTTCATAGATTGTTAAATAGTTGACTGATTTTTGCCTCAACATTCGGTCAGAATTTTGACATATACTTACTTGATCAGGTGAACGCGTCCATATACCAAGCTATGTATGTGAGTACATATTGTTATCATTCATAAGTGTTCTACAAAGTGTTTCCAAAGTGCCTGGTCTTTGAACCAGGCCTCACCTTCTACGTACATAACCAGCCAGCATTTTATGAAATTTCTGATCACATTTGAGTCTTTTTGAGTCCACTGTCGGATTAAAATAGTCATAAATTATACTTTTGTGGGGAGAATATGGTGCCCAAGCCGAGAATCTTCTTAAAGGATCGATTTTAATCCGTTTTTCTCATCAGTTTTGACTCTATTTTGCGTCATATTTCCAATCATTTGCGAGTCTTTTTCTAGTAGTACTTCAATAAATCACGTTTTGAGCACATCCATGAGTCATTTCCGAGGTCCTCTTTAATCTTCAAACGAGCTTAAAAAGGACTCATCAGGGCGATTCTTTTTAAAATGATTTGCTTTCCCCTTTTCCAACTAAACTTATGTTTTTCTTTCTTCTCGAAATCGCAATATGGATTGGATTTCAAAAAAGCATTTTTTATTATCATCTCAAGCTATTCTGTACTATACTATAAAATAGTTATGTTCGGTCATAACATTGGGAATACTAGAAAATATCTTGATCTAAATGATTGTTTGAACCAAACCTTTTTTTGTATACAAAGGGTTCGGATCAGGTTCAGAGGTTCAAATATTTGAAAGGTTCGGTTCATGGTCCGGTTTGCAGCCTTGGTTAAAATGCACAAATACGCGTTAAGTTCTCCACATATAAACAGGGTAATAGAATCTATGAACCAAGATTCAAGCAAAAGCCTTAGGTTCGATTGCAACAGGAACCAGTTCGCTTACCAATGATATTCAGCCACGCTCCCATTTTCGCTTTCCTAAAAAATTTTCGATTCTGAGTCTAAATTTGATGCCAATTTAGAGGAGCGCAAAGATGTTGTGAGTTAGACTCGTTTGCGATTCAGATGTTCTCCTTGCCATGTTTCAACGCTGAAGTTGAGCATGTCTTATGTCAGGTTAATATTGTAAAATCAAAACTCAGGCCCAACTGAGGGTTACGACAAGCATAAGGTCGAGTAACTTCATCAGACTGATGATATATTAAATATATTTGAATTATATTACATAAATAATAAGAAAAGCCATGCGTTTTTTTCCAGCTTCGAAAAATACAGCTTTTTTCCCTCTCCGCCAGCCAAAAACACCTTTTTTTCTCGACAAAAGTTGGCAACACTGGCTGCGACCAACCAGTTGTCATCCACGAGGTGAAAAAATCACAAAAATTAAGAATATAGACCAGAGTCTACAACCAATTTACCTGGAACTTTGCCATTATGACCACGCTGAGACCCTTCTCCTGGGACGATCTCTTTAAATTCAATAATGTAAATTTCGATCCTCTGACGGAAACATATGGACTGTCCTTCTACACGCAGTACTTGGCCAAATGGCCAGAGTATGTCCAGCTAGACGAATCGCTTAGTGTTCAAATCATGGGCAAGGTGGAGGGTCAACTGGATAACTGGCATGGTCATGTCACCGCACTGACCGATATATGACTCTGAAACACTTATCAGCGAGTGTTGGTCGCGCACACTGCACTTGCTGCGCCGTCTGCTTGTGCGGTCTGACGCCAATTCGCTTGGATTTTGTTGTTTTAACACATTTTGAAGCGATGCAATTGCACTTTCTGCGCCGTCTGCTTGTGCGAGGCAATTTTTTAAAGCGCTGATTCCGCGGTGTACTTTATTGCAAGCGGACTAACAAAAATTTCGGTTAGTTGCAACTTTTTAATTCGAATGATGCCAGATAATTCTTCGTAAATGTCATGATAAGAAAGGTTTAAAAGCAATTCCATTACCATTCAAGAGAAGGTCTGCCACAATGTTAAACTGTCGAGAAACATGCAGTCCTTATAGTTTTATATTTTTGATAAAAATTCCAAGACTCAAGGCTTAGGCTTGATTGTAAGTACTCTCCGTTTCGTAAGCTCTAAAAATCATGTTCTAAATCGCATACACTCAAAATTTCCCTAATCTAAGCATTTTGAAACCCAGAAATAAATTCAAGCAACACCGTTTCCATTTTTAAGAATTTTATTCGATATTTAAGAAAGAATCATTCAAAAGAGGAAGATAGAGAATGAGAGATGGATTAATTCTCCTTGGGGTTTCGCACTTGACCAGCAAACAACAACAGATGTGTGGACTTCTCCACAATCAAATATTGAAATGGTCGATTCAGCACAAAACGGGGCGGTGAGGCCTTATTGGCCAGCGAGGCTAATGTAACGGCCGCGGCAGTGGTGCCCTGTTCATCGACTATAATTTTAGTTGAATGCAAACATTTTCTGGCAAATAATCCGCTGGCCATGCGGCTTAAATTGGCGCGACTCTCACTGAACAAATCTGTAATGCCCATCTGTTTAGAAAAAAAACAAAATTTCAGTAATATCTCCACATTTAAGCTTAATTTAAAACTCACCTGCTGCAAAACATCATTCAAAGTAAAGTCAGTGGTGGTGGAAAACTTGGGCATTTGTACCTCCACCGAATTATCTTCGTAATCCGGGCGCTTGAATTGGGCCAAACGTTGCAAAATGGTTGACAAACCCATAGATTTCAAATTCTGGGCTATGGCATTGAGTTTGAAACCCTTCTTGGGCAGCACGATAATCATAGACAACCGATCCTGCTGTCCGTATGGCAACTCCAGAACATAACCATCCAATCCTTCGATATTTGATACATAAGCAAAGTCCGCTTCTTGCATCATCATGGGTATGTGGGTGATAACCTCACCGTTTTCATTGTAAAACGGTTCCATTCGCGTTGCCGACACATTGAAAGGTAACTGGAAGTAGATGCAATAGATAAAAAACATGCATCTGAAAGTTCGGTTCAAGATCCAACTCGAGGGACCGAACAAAAACGAAGCTGTTTCTACTGATTTTGGTTTCCACTTACCTTCCACTGACCCTTGAAGAACAGCGACGAGAGTAGAAACATTTTGGCTCCAACAACATCTTGTGGCAGCACGGAATACGGTATCAGGCCACGCGTAGACTGATTGGTATCCCGATTGATTTTATTCACCGTTTCACGGTTATAGAAATCCACTTCATTAGGCTGGACATTGTAGCTCTTCACCGCCTCACGGTAACTGTTCTTCAGTGGCAAATTTTTATCCGTGTAGACGGACTGCAGCGAGGCCACCTCTATAGTGGAGGTGCTTACACTGCAAATGCATAAGGCTGGTCATCATCATTTTGGCATCATCATCGTATAGAAACACTCACTTCAAATATGAGTTCCACACCTGATAGACAGCACGCAATTTCTCATCCTCCACATTGATGCGCAGAGTCTGACGCAACTGCTGGTATGTGTTTCCATCGGCACCCTCGTACAGCAAAATGAGCAACGACCACACCGAGAAGGGCGAAATCATAAAATCTGCATTATCCCTGTCTACTCCAGCAGAGATGCGCTGCAGCAGATCCAATGAGAACTCCTGTGCTCCCTGAGCAATTGTGCGCAGCAAATCATCATCGAAATTGGAGCGCAGGGATGTAACGCTGTTGGTACGCATCGCAAAGGCATCCGGTTGTGTTATGGGTTCCAAGGGAATACCCACAGACAGCTGGGGATACGGCTGCTGATGTTGGGCCATACACATGGCCGCCCATATTGTAAGTAATCCAACTAAGCGAATCATTTGTACTGAAAGACAAAGGATTGAATATCGTAATTAAATAACCCTGACTCGGAATATCGTATGTCTAAAATACGGTGCTTGAAATATGTATTTCAAAACAATCAGATGTATATGATGATATCGTAAATGGCAAAATCCCCACCGTCGTTTATAAAGGTTCATTAAACTTATTAATTAACTATAATAAGCTGTTAACCCCAATATCTATAAAATGTAACGTCTGAGACTAAGAGCCGACTTAACCGACTTCTGTATACCCCTCAGCGGCGCACATTGCCATCACATAATGGATTACTCCTATGTTACTTTGCCATCAGTATGAAGGCAATCATCCTATACAATCTGCTTTACTTTTCCATATGTATGACTGGTTTGTGCCTAAAGCCTGCATTACTACTAGTGTACTAAGAGAAAACTAGAACGAACGAAACAACAAGTCGGTCGTCGGGTCGGTCGTGTGCTCCCACACCCACTCCCCTTCAAATATTCTTTTTAAGTCTTTTATTTTGAGAATTATTCGTACTTGGATCAAGTACTGAAACCCTTGACTCAAGAATGTCGGGATCAAAAATTCACTCTTGGATAAAGAATTTCGCTCTCCGATCAAGAATTTTCATTCTTACCGTACTTTTGAGAACGAATGCTCTTGATTCAATAGTGAGTATACATATTTTTTCCCTAAGGAAGCATATATTTATAGAAAGAACGCTATTTAAGTACGAATCAAACAGGCTATTTAGAAATGCTTTAACGAAAAGGGTAGGATGGCTGCTGTTTACTAGGATGGAATGACAAAATAAGGCATAAGGGCTTAAGAAGCTGTTACAAATTCAAGAATGCGAAACTATGAGGGACAGACCCACGAATGTACAAATGGGACAAAATAATCTGGATTTTTTTAACCAGCTACCTGTGATCTAATAATTATTATAATACTAAACAGGCATTTGCGAAACGTGCCAGAATGAAATACGTCCTATATAAATATGTATGTAGTTTGGTAAACTAGTTCTCACGCAAAATGAAATTATTGCTATATTAAATGTTCTTCCCCATTGGCTTGGCCAAATTAGCCAACTGCGTGACACTAAGCTTAATCACACAGAAAACTTATAATTACTGCTTAAAATTAATTATTTAATACAAGGCTAAAAACCGTCCCGGAAATAAACCCCGGAGAACTGGTTCGGTTCGGACCCAGAACCGAACCTTCTAAATCGTTAACCTCCCGAAATAAGACCCGAACCGGTCCTTCTCTGTTTAGAAAAATGTTCGATTCAAAGAATCTCTTAAGTCTTCTTTCTCCTCCTGCAAAATTCTGCTAAATATTCGGACCGAATCCCTTGTACTTATAGAAACTAAGATTTGGTTCAAGACTTTGTTCATAGTTTGTTTGATAGCTCACAGATTTTTGATTCTATTTTTAGTGAAGGCTGCAAACCTCTAAAAAATCCGGGGGTTCGAACCCATTTTAATGTCCAAGGTTCGGTTCGCGAACCGGTTCCTGGAACCCCTGAACCCCAGGTTTCGGTTCGAACCTTGGTTCGCTTGAACAAAAAAGAATAGTTTGACTTTCGATTTATTAATTCTACGTTGATAATGAAATTGATATACCTCTCTATTCATATACTTAATCATAATATGCACTACTTCTTCACTACTTAAGTTCTTCGCAATCAGACGTTGAGTTAGTTGCTTGCAACTGTTTTTTTTAAGCAAAATATGAAATCTCGGGTCTGAGAATACTGCAATATACCCATACTGGTACTGAACTCATAATAGAAGAATGTTTGTCGGGGGACTTAGATAGTAATAAACAATGATTTGCTGAAGATTTTAGAACAATAGCTCGGCGTTAAAACCAAGCGTAATATAATTCACTTGGTAGTAATTGTGATCTATACCGTCCGTTCAAAACCAAGTCTATACATCATCATCAACGGTTTCTTTCCGTATAATCTATCATCATCACGTTGAATAAATTAATCAAATTGGTGAACCGAACCTCGTTTTCTTTTTCGATAAAGCGGTCCGGTTTGCGCTCAGGTTTGAGGAGTCAAAAATATAGACCGCCTGGTTCATGGTCCGGTTCGCGAACCCCAAAAAACCCGAACCGAACCAGTTCTCAGGGGTTGGGTTCCGGACCGGTTTGCAGCCTTGAAAGTAATAACATATTTTTGCTTAGTTTATCAAGCTCTTCAAATCGAAAACCTATTTTTTAATGGACCACATTCATTATTGTTATTATTCATACGTCCTCTACAACGGCTTCCAAAAGTTCCTGGACTTTGCGATTGGAAGATATCCTCACCTACGTTGTTTGTTTTACCGTTTTTCAATTTGGCTTATTTCCTTCTTGAAAAGGCAATATGCCGATTTTGAATATGATTTCTAAGACGCCTTAAATTTTTTACCCATTATAATTTTGAGGAAGTCCAAAGCAATTGCGTTGAATCGAAACACTTTTCATATATAGGGGGTCGGGTTCGGAACTTACAAACAACCCTCACGGTAAAAAATGTTGAATAACTTCTCTCACATCTGCTGATGTGGGATGTTGATGTCAGATCTGCTCAGTGTAAATTGCCTATTTGCAACAAATTTCTCAACAATCTAAAAAACCCATAAACCAGGTTCGAATTTCCGGAATGAACCTTCTTCAGAATTTCAGATGCTTGCAGCCTTGATTTAACATCCTCTTACCCGACATTCAAGTTAAAATCAATGTCGTATTGTTTCAAAAACAATAAACTATTGTGTATATTTCTGAATATGAAGGAATTTTTTATGATTTTTACATATTTTATTTTTTTTAATTTATAAAAGCATATCTAAATCCCTTTGTCCGATCAATTTATGGCAGTTTTAAGATATAGAATATCAAATTTGGGCAAATTGGATCACACAGAAAATTAAAAATGTACTATTTGATGTCGGTAAATTAACAGATAACAGCGTAAATTGTAAGTGTAAACATGAATAGTTAACAAAATTGTTTCATTTGCATTATTTTTTATTCTCTGTACTCAGAGTATATTAAGTTTGTGCAAAAGTATGTAACAGGAAGAAGGAATCATTTCCGACCCTATTCGTGATCAGCATCAACAGCCGAGTCGATATATTTATGTCCGTCTGACCGTCTGTCTGTATGAACGCACAGATCCCAGAAATGGTAAGAGATAGAGGTTTGACATGTATGGGACAAAAACTCATTATACTTGCAGGCGGATCAAGTTTGTTTTCAATTTTTGCCAAGCCCCCACATTATTATCTCCCACAGTTTCGTAGATAGAGGTTTCTAAACTTTTAGAGACATTTAGTAATCAATATTATTTATCGATTTGCTGGAGGAATGATAAAGATCGGATGAACGATACTCTAGTTATGAGTAAAAATAGGCCAGTTAAGACGCCCCACCCACCACCACAGCATTCCATTCAACAAACAAAATCTTAGAGAGAGAAACTTAGAGATGAGCGTATAACAAAAGTATTGCACTATAACCGCGTGACTCCTTGCATAAGACTTTTTTGTGGGTAATATCAGGTTTCGTAATATGCTCAAAAGATATTAATCTGCCTTGATAACAGACATTAATGTTAGAAATTTGTGTTTTCACCAGGGCTTAATCCCGAAACGATTTTCGGTTCCGGTACGTCCTGAAATTAATGTTTCGGTTAAAGGTTCTATTTCAGTTTTCAATTAATTTCGGTTTTCGGTTTCGATACGGTACCCAGATTTTTATTTCGGTATACCGGTACGTACCGATATAAGTAGTACTTATTTTTAATATTGGAAAAATTAAAATTTGAGATAAATCAAATTCATGTGTAATAAAACGAATCAAAATTTAACACAAAATTAATGGTTTCACATTTAATCATACGTCATAAAGTTTTGGGAACTTTGTGGAGGATTCTGACCACCAGTTAAGAATGTTTTCAGGGTTTCGAAAACGTGCGAGAAAAGTCTTAATGGAATCCAGTAGCTGTTTATGACGAAGCTAGCTAGAGACAACGAATTTTTTTATATTTCCCATTTGCAGTGTATCCAAATGGAATTAAAATAACCCAAAACAAGATTTTCGGCTTGAAGTTTACTTGTGACCATCTCCGCTGGTCCTAATATGCGTACAGTTTCGCGAACTGAGTCCCACACTTTCCGGTGCAGAAGAAAGTCGTTACCTGCAGCCGCAAAACTGGAGCAAATGTTGAAAATGTCTTCCGCTGCAAATATTTTAGTATCCTGTAGGTTGAGCTACAACACGTGACCAAATCTACGATGCGCTCTGCAAAGGTAAAAAAACCGAAACACTACCGGTACCAATGTTTCGGTTTCGTTCCGGTGCTATCGGTTCCATTAATAACGGTAAACGGTTTTCGGTTCTCAAATAAAAATTTGTATAGGTTCCGGTTCCGGTACTTGATTTGAACCGGTTAATTTCGGTTAACGGTTCCGGTATTAAGCCCTGGTTTTCACGCGTTTTACTAACAATTTGTTGTCGGCGGCCAGAACTGATACCGAGTGTGTTATAGTCGGGCTTGATCGACTTTCTAACTTGTTTTTTGGCTGGAAATTTAAAAATTAACTATAAATTTTGTTCTTGAATTAAACATTTTTTAACTAATTGATTAAAACAACGTTCTGCTTCTCGGATTTCTTCATACATTACCAAATACCTAGACCCAACTTGTTTTTATGGATTCTGTTCAGCAACGGTTTGCGTATTACGCAATTTTTGGTTATTTGAGTATGGAAGTATCCGGTTTACTAATTGAAACAAAATCTCCTCATCTTCTAGACATTGTTCACAGCTGGCTGCATATTTTATGGATTTTATTTACGATCTTTTATAAGGTTATTCCGTTGAAAGATGAATTTTAATTTTCATTAATCTGGAATTACCAGAGACTCTTTTCAATGAATCAGCGGTTACGAGAGCATGTCTCACTTTCTTTTTCCTATTGCGGGATATGTACATATTTACGTATTCATCACGCTGATTAAGTTATATCATTTTATTCACCAAGTACATACCCCTTTGTCCTGGGTATAAAAGTTATAGCTTTGTTAATTGATTTCATATTTTCACTTTGTAGCATTTTATTTTTGTGCTGATAATGATGACCTTTGTCAACACATGTACAATGTACATTAAACAAAGTAAAATTTAATGGGTATTAATAAAACCGAACCAGAACGGGGAATTTCCCAATAAGTGGATTAGTAATCAATGACGCCGCAAGTAGAGAATTTAGATAAAAATAAATTAGTTATTTATGTGTTACCTGCTTTAAGTAGCACTTGAAGGCGTTTATAATTGTTAAAAGTTTTAACTTAAAACCTAAAATTGTTTCGTTATGAGGGGAGTTTTATTTTATTTGGGAATTTCTGGGTTGTATTTTCAGCGAGGCACTGACGTATGAACGTTTTTGTTGTTGTTGTTATTGTTGTTGGTTAAGTATTCCAAAACCGGAATGCACTGAAGCTGGTCCGCATACATACATATACACACGCTTATATATATATATATATGCATACACTAATACGTATGTCGATATGCTATGATACAGTCGTAAATGCGATTGTATTAGTTTTGTTGTTTATATAATTTAGCCAAATGATATTTATTTACTTTTTATTCGTAGACTAAAACTGAAATATCAGATCCGCACTTGACCGTCACTGTCTTACCCTAAAACCGACGTACTTAACACACGGAGAACGCCGGAACAACTGAGGCATCTCAGCATCAAGCTTGCCATCAGAGGCCATCAAAACGCGACCCTCTACTGATACGGACCTGGCCTGGGCGCATTGTCGCTCAGTTGAGAGAAGTCAGAGAATGAGAACCAATCGAATGGAGCTTGCGGCTTTGATATGGTTAAGGTTGAGGTTGAGCGGAGCTTAATGCGAATTTGTGAGGCAAACCAGTTGGCAAATGTATTCCAGCAGTCAGTTTCATTTGCATTTGGATCTGATTTGATTCAATTTCAGTCAACAATGATTTGAATCAGTTAATAACTTTAACAATGGAAACATTGAAAGTTCATTAACCATGTCGTCGACTTTCTGGTTCCTCTATGATTAAGTTTTATTGTGGTAATATTTTATGCAACGAAAATTTACATTTAATGACATTACCTATATTTTCACATACATGTAAAAAATTGTAAATGGATACGATTTGGAGACTCTCGTTTTGAAAATTTTACTTTTCCGAGTTAAAAACGTTTCTTGGGATCAATATAAAAAGTAATTCATTTTGGTTGTTCGTAAATTTTCTTAAATTTCTTCATTTAATATACATTTTTTCTTTTAAAAATCCATTATTAAGCTTGCAACTCTGATACGCTGCACTGTGGTTCAGGCGTTCTTGGTTCTTGGACAAAACCCTAATTTCATTTTTTTTTTAAAGTCAAGCTTTTTTTTTTAGCTAAATCGACAGTTTATGTCTGCGAATATAAATTTTGCAACATCTTAAACTTTTTAAATTTTTCGCAAGCCGAAAAATTCAATAATTTTGGATAATTAGTCAAGTTTGACTTATCATATCTTCAGCTGTAGTGAACTTTTTACCCTGTTAAAATATTGTTGGATACTTACCTGTCGGATGATCCAAATCGGATGACTATAGCTTATAGCTCTGTCGAAAAAGTAGTTTTCGTGAGAAACACTCTTTTGTTTTCAATGGTAGGTGTCTTTTTACTTTCGAGTTATGAGTATTAACTGTTTCAACACAATTTTGCGGAGTGTGATCAAAATCGGATGAATATATCGTATAGCTGCCTTATAACAATCTGACAATGAAATGGTCAAAGTTGTGGCGCCATCTATTGCTGAGTTTGGTAAGTCACTCAGCCAGCTGCAAGGGTATATAAACTTAGGGCTCAGCCGAAGTTAGCTTTCCTCAATTTATTTACATAAAATTTGGACCTTAAATAAATTATTTAAATGTAATCTTCAACTAGAGCTAAGAAACAAAGGTCCGAGCTTCCTGTCCTGAACCGAACCCCAAAGAACCGGTTTGGTTCGGGTTTTCCGGATTTCTCGAACCGGACCATGAACCGAACCTTTCAAATACTTGAGCTCCCGAACCTGAACCCGTATAACCGTTTATAAAAAAAATGTTCGGTTCAAACAATCATTTAAGTCAATTTCTTAAGATATTTTCTCAATATTATGACCGAAAAAAACTATATTTATAATTAAAAATGGTCCATATTGTGATTTCGAGAAGAATGAAAAAAATAGGGTTAGTAGGAAAAGGATAAAACAAATTCATTTGGAAGATCATTTTAACAAGAATGGCACTGATGATTCCTTTTTAAGCTTTTGAAGATTAAAGAGATTAAATTCATGTCCGATTTAAAGAAGACTCGGAAATGACTTATGGATATGCTCAAAAGGTGATTTATTGAAATACGACTAGAAAAAGGCTTGCAAATAATTGAAAATAGAACTCGAAATTGAGTCAAAACTGATGAGAAAAACGGGCTATTAACGACTCTTTAAGAAGATTCTCAGCTTGGGCACCATATTCTCCCGAAAAAATATTTATTATGACTACTTTAATGAGACAGAGGACTCAAAAAAGACTCAAATGTGATCTGAAATTTCATAAAATTCTGGCTGGGTACGTAAGTAGAAAATTCAACGACCAGGCACTTTTGAAAGACTTTTTGGAAAACCTATGAATGATAACAATAAGGAATGTGATCCAGTCAACTTGACGACTTGTTCTCCTGATCAAATATATGTCTAAATTTTGACGGAATGTTGAGCAGGGCTTAATCCCGAAACGAATTTCGGTTCCGGTACCGGTTCCGGTACGTCCCGAAATGAATGTTTCGGTTAAAGGTTCTATTTCGGTTTTCGGTTTCGATACGGTACCCGGATTTTTATTTCGGTATACCGGTACGTACCGGTATAACCTTACTACCTTTCTAATATTGGAAAAATTAAATTCTGAGATAAATCTAAATCATTTTATTCCTGTGTAATACAACGAATCAAAATTCAACACAAAATTAATGGTTTCACATTTAATCATTCATCATACAAATCTGGGAACTTTGTGGAGGATTCTGACCACCAGTTAAGAATGTTTTCGTGGTTTCGAACACGTTAAAGTGCGAGAAAAGTCCTAATGGAATCCAGTAGCTGTTTTGCTAGAGACGACGAATTATTTTATATATCCAATTTGCAGTGTATC
Organism: Lordiphosa magnipectinata; assembly: GCA_037044535.1. Classification (NCBI taxonomy): domain Eukaryota; kingdom Metazoa; phylum Arthropoda; class Insecta; order Diptera; family Drosophilidae; genus Lordiphosa; species Lordiphosa magnipectinata. The sequence goes on along the minus strand of JBAMBO010004211.1, from coordinate 24,794 downwards.
CAAATGGAATTAAAATCACCCAAAACAAGAATTTCGGCTTGAAGTTTAGTTGTGGCCACCTCCGTCGGTTCTAATATGCGTACAATTTCGCGAACTGAAACCCACACTTTCCGGTTATACACTTTCAAGGCTATAAAAAATACCAGATCTGATTTCACTAAATGTGAAACTCGGCACAGGATTGTTTAATATACTCTGGCCAATATTAATTCGTAATCCCAATATTTACTAATAAAGGATTGATTCCAGAAGAAATAAAAATTTATTTCGGCACAATGCTTCATACAAATAAGACTGCTGTGTAATAGCATTCAGATTTCAAAACATTTCAAAAGTGTTTCTATTCATGAGAAGTTTGACATAAAAATGTATTTTCGTGCGTTCTGGAAATAAGCCTTAACTAGGAAAATTTGTCATTTTTTTGGTTACAAACTGTCGTTTTCCCCATATTTATTCAGCCTTATCAATCATTCCAATTCCTCAGATATTTTCAATCCCATGAAATATGTACAATCTCATACATTTGTTGACCCAAAGAATTAGTTCCCAACACAGGAAAAGTTCCATTCGCTTTTGTATAGGGAATCGTGCATCATCTTTTGCTGGAAAAATACGGTGGGAATATGACCAAAAAAACTGTTGGCGAGTTAATAACAACACTTTACAGCCACCCTTCTTTAAGTATTTTCTTCTACCCTTGCCCTTTTTCCAGATTGCCCTAGTAGAATTCACATAGAACACTCGAACTGTTAAGTTTGGTTTATTTATTTGCCTAAAATCTTTGGGATGCAAATGATATATCTTTTATTCATTGATTTCAACTTTAATCCGCTGCAGAGTTGGTTTATCCAAGCATTGAACTTTATTTAAGTGATTAAAATTGAAATTTCTCTGTTTTGAGTATGTAGGTAAGTATGTCTAGTGGCGTTTTCTTAGACCATTGCACTGGCTTGTGTGTGAGTTTTATTAAGTTGTAGTAGGAAAAATGTGTGTAATATGTATATATATTGAGAACTTGCATTTGAATAATTACTTAAAGATAGCTGCAAAGCTTCATATATGTAGATATTATGTATTTCCTTCATCTACTAAACATTATACGAGATGGAATATTCAAATAATGTGACCCTCAAGTGTTGTTTTAGATGTATTCCCCATATCTATTGGGGGTTTAGTTATGTTATATATATGTATATATATATTTTATATGTATTTTTAGGTAGCATATTAGGTTTGCTAAAAACTCGTTCTAATTATTAGTCGTCTATGTGCATTAGTCAAAATGGAATTATATAATTGATTTTGAAATTTGGCTAAGTGATACTCATCTGATAACAAATTAAGAAGAAACATAAACAAAACTTTAACAAACAAATGATATAAACATATTTCTAGGACATTTCCATGTTCTCGTTGCATGCGCTTACATTTGTGATTAATAATTTGTTTGTTCTTTTTTGTTTAAATATTTTTAATTGTTTTTGGTTAGCATTGCAAACACCTTGAATTTATTTTATAGTAAATTGGATCGATTAATATCCAATAAAAAAACTGAACGGATAGCATATATTTCATAGATGTGTTGTTATTATTTTATCGCAAGTCGGGATCCTCATCGGCCGCTTTCTTGATTCGCAGCAATATGGTGGTATACCATTGATCCAAACGTGAGATGCTGTCATAGTCCTTAACCGCCTCTGTGAAGCCCTCAATGTTTTGCTCCTCCAAATGCTCGCACAAGACCTAATGAATGCATTTAAACCATTTACTTTCTGTTGTACATTCAAATCTGTGGGCGCCACTCACCTTAATTAGCTTGAATTCTCTAGAATCCTGGAATGCTGGATACTGTTGCGCATACTTCTCTATGGCATGTTGAGCATTTAACAAATCCACACTCAAATGACAGAGTGCAGCACGGAAGAAGTACTCCTTGGCGCTGTATTTAAGCAGTGAGCTCTCCAGTGAGGAGGCCGCCACCTGCTCATAGATGGATATTGCTTTCTCATAGTCCTCCAATTGAGCCGCATACTGGGCCACCTTGAGCATGCATTTGTTGGCCGCACTCACAGACTCTTCGCCCTTAAAATAGTCGGCTGCCTGCTCGTAGTGCTGTAAGGATTTTGCCTATAACCAATAAAAAAAAAGAGTTAAGACCTTCATAGTTTATACTTTGCTCCAGCAAAACACTTACCAGCGTATTCGGATCCGCCTCATACATCTCAGCAATGCTCTGATGATGTTTGGCAGCCATGGTAAAACGACCCATATCAGTGTAAATGTCTAAGGATTTCATTAGACAGGTGACGGCACTCTCAATGTCCACCTTTTTATAACAGTTGGAGGCGTCCACATAGCAAGTGCCCGCATCGTGACGACTGCCAGCACGTGCATGCAAAGTGGCTGCCTCACAGAAGCATTCACCAGCTTTAGTCCAGTTCTTGGACATTTTAAACATATTGCCGGCCCGTTGATAGCACTCAATGGCATCTTCAATCTTGTTCGAACCACTGGAAATGTACAAAAAAAATATGGTTTAAAATAAGATTAATTGGTTTGTTTTTTGTAGCACTTATTACAGGTTCTACAGGAAACGTGCGAACTTAATGCAAAAGTTTATTTTAAATGAGGAAGAGACAACTCTCCTGGGCTGTCCCACAATTAGTCAACCTTTAAATGATTTTCCTTAGCTTCAAACCCGGATTATAGCAGAATATTAAAGCTCCTCGAAATAATCCTTAACCACCTACAATCTCTTAATTTTAGCAAAATTCTGCAATCAAATTTTCGAACTTTGAAACATTTTTTACGGAACGGCCGTTCCAGTCTGGTGAATAAGCGGTTTAAGGAAGCGATCTGAACTTCATATTATTGATATTAAACATAGAATTGAACTGGGACAATGTTTTGATAAAACAAAATTTTAATATAGTTTAATCAATGAAGAATCTTTGAGAGCTCCTGTACTAATTCCTTATTCAGATTCTGCAGTTAAATACCTTACCCTGGACCGCGGTTTGAACTGAAAAGCTTAAGTGAATGGGATGGGGCAAAAACTAAGGCTAATTAGCTTGAAGGGAGTGGAATATTTCACTGCGCTGCCAGACCCATGTGTACAAGACTATTCTCATGCCTTTCTGAAATTCGGCTATTTACTCTCTCTTTAGTTTGAGTCTGCTGTAAGCCGAGTCTTCCAGCGCATCGAAAATGTTCTCTAGTATATGAGGCATACAACAGTATACCTAGATTTGGGCATTAAAAAGAAAACCACCAGATGTCATAACGGTTTGGTGGCCCACTCAATAACACTTTACGCTGAGCTGATGGACAACAGGCATCTCTTCGACCTTATAAAGTTGCCTCTATTGTTAAAAGAAAACTATGCATGCATCCCAAAATACGGTCTTTGCTCCTATCAATCGATGCAAAATCCCGGCTATTCTTTTGAAACATTTTCAAAAGAACCGATTGAAACATCTTTGTGATGCTGCATGTAGTCAGTAGTCGCCACCCTTTTCTCTCTTTGGTACAATGACAAAAACCACTACCACAAACCACTGCCTAGAGATTATTTAATATCTGGTCGATATTATGCGACAACGTCTCCAATTCTCCAGGCAAGTAATATTAGAACCTTTTATTGTATTCATAGTGGAATTTAATGCTTAAAAGCAGGGGTGCCCAGAATGAGCTTACGGCCGCGTGAAGCAACAACAACCACAAGAAATATACCACGTTTATACGCACGTATAAACGCCGAGTTAATTCGTTATTCGCAAATAGATAAGTCACGAAAACCATTACTGATTAGTAGACTTATTTGCAAATAGTGTGCAAGGCGTTGCCACTCTATTCCGTGATTTTGCTGTTTTTAACTGTATGGTAGAACTGCAAAATTGTAATTGGCATTCATATCGACTACAGGCAAAGGAGAAAGGGAAAATGCTTGAGATAAAAACTGAAAAAAAGCGTGCGATTGTACCAAGTCGGAGACGAAGGAGCTTCTGGGATTAGTGATATGAAAAAAGGTCATGTAACTGCTTGATGGCAATTAGGCAGCACTAAAATATACATTAATTTACTTATGATTGTATTTAGCGTATAAACAGTGAGTTAGTTATTTACAAATTATTTCTATTTGCAAATAGCTGGCGTATAAACGTAATAATAAAAAGAGAAAAACAATTTTTGTTTGTGCATGTGAGGGTCGGTGTGAATAGGGAAAAGCGTTCGGCCACTGCGAGCGAGGCGATCGAGACCAATCGCTAACCTACGTTGACTATGCATAAGCAACATTGTTGTTGCGTTCGAGTTTGCAAAAGACATAGGAGAGAGGGAAGAGATACATATATAAAGTTGTTGCGGGTCTGCACGCGTCAACAAAAAAACCTCCCTGCAGGAAAAGTGTCTAGTTTACAACCAGAAATGTACCTGTATCTAAAAACTTGCAACTGGTTGCACTTCTTATCCAAATCAATGTATTGAAGTCGTCCATTTTACACAGACTCATGTGACAATTGTCCCCGGCAGCAGAGATTTGCAACCAGTTTAATGCCAGATGGCATAGGCGGGAGAGAATTTTCTCCTGCAGCAGCCACTTTCAACCAGTTAAATACCAGTTGACCTTTGAGTGTTTACAGTCTGTTTATGTCACTGCTCAATAAAACAGTTCATCGAAATCTGTCGGTCAACTCACTCATCAGTTAAAGTTCAATTGAATTACAACTAGCTCAAATTAGTATTTCAAATGAACGTAATATTTGTTGTTTCCCAACTCACCCGAATCTAGCTATTTTGCTACCAGTTATATTCTACTAGCATTACAACTAGGTGTAGGACAGTTTTGTTTTGTTACTAGTTGACAATTTCTCTGCAGGGCTTCGAAAGAAAGAGTGCAGAGAATGTGAAGGTCATACGTGCCTGCTATACCTTTGCGTAAAACAACAACGAATGCGTGGCATGCGGAATGGATTTGCAGCAGGGGTGCCTGCTTTAAAGTTTTGGAAATTTCCTCAGTGTTAAACCGTTTATAACCTGGCTTTTACACCTTAAAAATTAGTTTTTTTTCGATTAAAGGCCTTAAAAATATAAGTTTATATTTTATATTTAAATAATCATAAACATTATCATAGGCGGTACCCAGGTGAGAACCAAAACATTCGGACAAAAACCTCGAACCTTACATTTCTGAATCTTTTCTTTTGATAAGTTTTCTCCGAATAAACTAATATTTTCACAGCTCATTTGCCTTACCTTTCGCGTCACTAAATAAACCTGTTTTCAGTTGAAAAACGTTTTGAAATAGTAAAAACTTGTTTTCAAAGTCACTGCTGTGAGGCCGAAATAGTGAGAAATTTGAAATAATTTTTTCAGTTGTAGCAGAACTGCCGGATTTCGGGCTCGTAACAGCCACACGCAATCATGGAGAAGCTAATGTATCCTCCAAGAGTTACTGTTTGATGTGAACAATGGAATGGTGGCATAATTGGACAATTTTTCATTGAAGATGATGCTGGAAACTCTACAGAACCAGGTTGATCAACTTTTTATGGCCTCAAATGGAAGCTATTAATGTTGGCGTCTTTTGGTTTCAACAGGATGGCGCCACGTGCCACACACGTCGATCATAATGGAATAATCAGTCGTTTTGTTGATGTCATTAAAGACTGATAATCCAGAGACAATTCATAGGAGGCGAAATTAATGGAACTTGTGATAAAAAATTTAGGGGACAGCATGAAATACAGTAAGACCAGCACAGAGAGCCACTTCAACGCAATACTTTTTCATTCTTAAATCTGACACATCAAGATATGACTTTTTTACAAATTGCGGGGGCTGGAGGGAGGTGGCAAAAATTGAAAATAAACTTGATCTGCCTGCAAGTATAAGAAATATATGTCCCATACATGTCACAAACTCTATGTCTTACCATCTCTGAGATCTCTTCGTTCATACGGACGGACGGACATGGCTATATCGACTCGGCTATTGATGCTGATCAAGAATATATATACTTTATAGGGTCGGAGATGATTCCTTCTGGCTGCTACATACTTTTGCACAAACTTAATATACTCTGTGTACCTTTGGTACAGAGTATAAACATCATTGTAATTTTGCATGCTACGTCTTAACGCATTAAATACACCAAAGTACCAAAAGGTAGCCAATTTTTAATGGCGTGCCAATTTAATTCAAATGCACATGTATGTGTACACTAGATGTTCGTGTGCGGACTCTAATATATCCTGTACCTGTTAATAAACTCAAAAGGTTAGGTTCATGGTTCAGGTTTGGTTCTTCTTTCTTTTTAATTAAAGTCTGAAGTGCAATTGTCTTACACAACAATTGCTGTGTGATTGAATAAAATCTATTCAACTGGCAGTTATTCCGAATGTCAGCTTTTCAAAATTAAACCGTAATCTAAAGGATTAAGCTGAAGGAGTTGGAATTTAAAGTCTTCTAAAAGACCAACTAACTACGTATTTACAAATGCCAGAGGTTACAGTTAGTCCCCCGCCCACAGACAGTGGAGCGGAGCTAAGCCTATGAATTTTAGACACAAAATGCTCCTCTGTGCGTTTGATATCCCAAAGCAGCGTGCCTTAAGCCTGAATCAGTCTACAAGTACATACATATGTACATATATGTTGTATGATTCATGCGAATGCGAATGTATGTATGTATGTATACCAAACTGAGTATGCTAATATATAATTTAGTGGTTTTCCATTATTTAAAACGCAGTTTTTCGGAAAAGTCCACAATTGCCAAGAGTTCAAGACCTTTGGTGGGGTGAAATGGACAAGCACAAAGCTTCTGCGCACACATTTCTCCCCCTCAACACATTGCAAATTGTGCGTATCTACTATGTATGTACATTGTACATATATCTGTGTGTACATTAAACATATACATAGCAAAGCTTGTACATGGGTAAATATGTATTAATAGGCCAATTCAGGCTACATATTGATAAAAAACTTACCCAAATAGAGAGCCTAGCAAACCTTTTTGTTGTGTCAACTTCTTTTCGGCCTCGGCCATTAGCTGCAGAGCTTTCTGCTCGTTGTCACCCATTATTGAGAGTTATGTTGCCGGTCACACAAATTGCATGTAAGTACGACTGTAAATTTTACTTTTCCTTTGTTTAATAAGGCGTATTTTAATCTTTACACGACTTTTGAGGAAAAATATATAAGAAAATCAATACAAGACCAGGGTTGCTAACTATTAATCGAAATATCGATAGATAATGCAACTCGATACTTATTCGTGGAGATGTGCGTGAGGTATTAGCCGATAGTGAGTTGTTAAGCAGTTGCGGTTTATTAAAAATTTTCATTACATTTTGCATTCTAAATTTACTTCACAGTTTTTCACTTGATAGCGCTGTGGCGAATATCATTATCGAAGTTATACGATTCAAACTGTTCTGTGAGTTCAAAGAGGTGGAACTGTTGTCATATCTCATATCCGGAGAACCCAAAAAATGTTTTAGCATCTTATTGAAGCCACTCACCAAAGAGGGTGAACTTTGATGACGCAGCTCATGTAATATATATTCTTTGATAGCATTTCCCAATCTCTGTAAAATTAAGAAAAGTTATAAAATGCATTTTTCTCCATTAAACATTACCTTTACTATATACGTGGGCACTTTAGATTTTTTATGTGTAGCCCTATGGTCTTGATGCAATGAATTGTACAAGCTGACATCGTGCAATCCTTCGCACACCACCATATGCAGCAGGCGCATCATGGCCACAGCGTGTGCATGTAGGGTACTCAATGAAATTTGTTCCGTCTCATCGTCTTCGATTCGAAATAGCTCTATAGTTAATTCATGTTTGGTTAAATATCTGAAAATAAACACTTAAATTTTACCTGTGGTATTAATTAAGGGTTCTCAACTCACGTGTAGAGAATATCCTTGCCGAAACGTCGATGGAACGGTTTGATTAGCTCAAAAGCTTGCCTTAAGGCTACCTTCTCGGTTTGGTTAAACCCAAAATCATCCACTAAGGCGCCCGCCTTACGCTCTGGCAAGGCTTTGGGAAATAGCAGATTTTCCGATTCATTTTCAACAGTTTTAGGCTCGGCCATGTAACAGAAATGATTATTTTTTCTATTTAAATTCGAACCTTATGGCTAGTGTGAATATGTTTGACTGGAGTGGCTATGCCAAGTCTATGCATTTGTTTGTTTTCGCCTTAAAATTGTACTAGCAGATACCCGTCGTGCGTTGGTACGCCACCTTTAGTATTTGAAACACAAAACAAATAAGTGAAGCTTCATTGACAATTGACATCTTTCAAGTCTTCATGTTAATCTAAACTCTATATTAAATTTAGCAAACTTCGCGATTTTGTGGATCTTTGAATCTTCACCATCTCTCTGTTTACCAGTGTTCATGATAATCTAAATTCCTAAGAAAATTAATTAATTTTCGGCAATTTTTAAGAACTTTTGATCTCTACCATCCGTCTATTTATCCGTCTGTATGGTAATCTGAACTCATAAAATGTGTTTTTTTTTTGTTTGATCAACACATCCTATTTACCCGTCTTCATGTAATCTAAACTCATAAAAAAATTTCTGAAAATTTCGAAATTTTTTTAAAACAATTGACCCGATACCTCCTATTTACCCGTCTTAATTTGTCAACTATTAAATCTTCGCAATAATCTAAACTCATTATAAAAATTTAGAAACTTTTCAAATTTTTTTTCCGCTTGATCAATACATCCTATTTACCCGTCTTCATGGCAATCTTAGCTTATAAATGATTAATAGCTAATTTTGCAATTTTATAACCCAATTGACCCTTCAGAATATTTATATATATATTTGAGAATATAAATCAAAATGTTCAAATTCGGGTGGCTATAAGTATTTTGACAAGGTTTCAAAATTGATTTATTCTAAGCACAGCACCTCAAATTCTTAAAGTATAATTTATTCTAGACTAGTTTTTCACGCTGAACCCAAATCTGCCTTTAGAAATTCTATATCTCTAATGGATTATCTGTAAATTGGACATGACTAATTTGACCATTTTCCCTGAACAAGATATTTTAAAAAATTTGAATTGTCAAGGTATGGTACTTATTTTTTGATCTGTATAATGTAGTATATTCTTTATTCATTTCATAAGATATAAGTTCGTGATCGATCTGCAAAGTATGGCCAATTTGCAAAATTGTATGAGTTTTGTGTGTTATGAAGATTTGATAGATGGCAATTGTAGACGAGTAAATGGTTAGGTCAAACGGTCCAAAAAGTCGCGAAACTTTCCTAATATTCGTATGAGTTAGTTTATCGAAAGGTAAATTGACGGGTTAAGAAATCATGAAATTTGCAAAACTGCATTCTTATGAAGATTTAATAGTTATAAAGTCGACGGCAGAAGTATTTTGACAAAAAAAAAATTCATGAATAATCCATTATATCTTTTTAACAAAAAATCCGAATCAACAAACTATGCCCGTTCAATCAGGTATTCCTTTGCTATCTATCAGATCTTTATTATAAACTGAACTCATAGAAACTTGCAAAGTTTCCTGATTTTTTGGACCGCTTGATCTACATCTCCTATTAATTCGTCTTTATGATAATCTAAACTCAAATGAAAATTTGGCAAATTTTGTGATTTTTTGGACAGCACGGTCTACAGCTTGTATATTTACCAGTCCACTATTGCAGTCTATCAAATCTTTATAATAATCTTAGGTCATATGAAAAATTCGTTCCAAATACATCTCCTATTTACCCATCTACATTGCCATTCGCCAAATCTTCGTAAAAACACTGTGATACATTTTTCAACAAACAATTTTGATACCAACGATACCAACCAAATTACTGTCTTCAGCAATTTTGTAGTTCTTAACCAGGCCTACAAAAAACCTTTTTATATAAGCCCATAAAATAGCGTCTTCATGCTCAAAATCATGAAACTGTAAAAAAATATTAACTTTTTGTCGTATTTTTTGGGAAATTTTTAATACATTAATGTTCTGTATATGGGGTTTAGTGATCTGTTTTGATTTTTAGTCAAAGTTTTACATCTGGCTGGCTCAAGGTCTATGCATTAGTATAATTCTATATAAACAACACAAATCAACAGATATTAATTACAACATTTTGGAATAGCAATTGGTTATGTCCGTAGAACGATCGCTGTTTCGAGAATAACCAAATTCTCTCATCAGCGGACTTGATTTGCTGTTCACACTTCAAACAATCGTTGTACGGACATACCCAATTGCTATTCCAAAATGTTGTAATTAATACCTGTAAATTAGTGTTGTTTATATAGAATTATTCTGAACCATAGGCCTTGAGCCAGCCAGATGTAAAACATTAATGTTCTGGTTATGATTTTTGCGTGGTTTCAATATAATCACTTAATTCTTGTTCGCATAAATTAAAAATATAACTAGAGGTGAAGATTTAATACCGATTCATTAATACCCTTCACTATCGAGCACATTGATTAAAAATTTATAATTTTGGAAAATCAGCGAAAAAAAATTTGAGGTAATTTTTTATGGAAGCTGTGTTTGCGTGTTCCAATTTCGCGTATTTTCAATGACAGACATAAAAACCTTTTTGTTTTTGTCTTATTAACTCTATAAAAAAAACACAAAATGTAATGCAGAATATGGTAAAACTACTACTAGCATTGGAAACGGGCATGGAAGATGGCCATTTTCATACCCATTCCCTTCACTTGAAATATTCCCTTCACAAAACTTTGTACGAATACAGAAGCAATAGACTCCCCCATATTCTGTCCAATAAAATATATGAAAGAAACATTGCAAGGAAAAAATGACATACAAAGACATATCGAACGCTACGGCCGCCACTTACGAAACAACGGAACTCGAAAAGACTGGAGAAGAATAGGCGGAAATATTCTAGAAAAGCTTAGACAAGAAATAGGTTAGAAATAACAAACTACACTGAAAAAGCAAGAGCTAGCAATAATAGAATATACAAACATCTCGAATAAACGAAATGAGCACAATATTGTAATGACAGAAACACATAACATGGATTTAAAGAGCTAAAACCGATTTGACAGAAAACGAATTTCGAGTTAGGTATTTTCACAAATCTACGTTGATATTTCTTGCATTTTCGTCATTTTGAGCATGAAGACGTTATTTTTTGAGATTTTTTTACCGATCTACACGGAGGGGTATTCGTATATATGTATGTAAGTGTGCGCGTCCCTAGTTAAATGTATTCCCGTCTTTCGAAAAATGTTCTAACAAAAATATCAAAATGTATCAATGTATCAAAATTCGCTTAAATCGAATGAATCTAGACTTGAAATCTAGCTCTTTATAGAAAGGATTGGTATCCTATATGTCTTATATATACTTGGATTGTCACCTTTAATAATAATAAACAGAAATGAGAGTAACTAAAGTCAGAGTTCAGGTGTATATACATATATTTATACGCCTGTTTACCCGTCGTCTATGATAATCTCAACTTTGGGAAATTTTCACGATTTTTTTGACCATTTGTTCTACACCTCCTATATTAACCCATCTACTACTGCCGTCTATCTGTTGGATCTACCTTCTATTTACCAACGCCTGCATTGTTATTTAAACATCAAGAGCTTTATAATAACACTAGTTTAAAAAAAAAAAAATTAAATGACCGATTTCTACTGAAACTATTTTTAAGTGTAGTTTGTTTACATTTTTTTTGTCTATTTTCTTCGTCTTTTGGTCAATATTAGAAGTGGGCGAATAGCCAGATCAGAAAAAAATTCCAGAACAGAACAAAAGTCGAAGCAAATGAAATTTTATTTTAAAACGAGAAGGCTAAGCTAACTTTGTCCGAGCCGAAGTTTTTATACCCTTGCAAGTTCTTCAGGCTCCCGCACTACTTGACGAGAGGCTAGATTTTCTTTGCGAAAAGCGGCCAGTCAACTAGCATTTCGAGTTGATATCCGAGACGCATTTTGCTCGTAACGGATGCGAGCTCTATCACGGGACGCTTGCCGGCGTTGCTCCTGGGACATTGAAGACACTCGCGGCAATTTGATTGGTCACAATATTGGTTTCAACAATTTAAGCACATAAATAAACAAACAAATAAGTTCCTTTCAGTCTCGTAGCTCAAACTCGACTGCCACATATCATACATGAATGAATAAACATAGATTGCGACATCCCGCGCACAAAAGTGGTCATCTACTGCGCAGGCACCGCTGACGTCACGGTTCGCGTGCTGCTATTGGTTGAAAATAGAGAGCAGCGCCATTTAAAAAAGAGAGCAAAGCTTGTGTCAGTGGGACCAATTTTATAAATTTGCTATTATTTTTTTAATAGTATTTAGCTTGTGAATTATCTCATTAAATTCATATTTTTATTTAATTTAAATATAGCAACATTTAACTAAATAAAACGTCAAATGTTATTGACTGCTTATAACATTTTAATGAAAGATATTGTTTTGTGTACATTTTTGTTTGTTATTTTGCCTGCAGCCGACCACAGTGCACCTCATTTTATCTAACTGTGTTTTTTTTACAGGGTTGTCGAAACTCTCGAATATCACACGTTTTGTATGTCAATTGTATGGCCTTAATTTATATAAAAAAAAACGTTATATGGTGGCAACTCTTCGAAAAGCACCGCTGACGTTTTATAACGGGAAAACATGCGCATGTCGCAATCTAAGTTTATTCATTCATGCATATCATACATGTATTTTACTAGTAAAGTTCCTACGCCTACTAGGAAAGTTGTAAAATTGACTCTTCGACCGATCGTTCCTATGGCAGCTACAAGAAGTATTCATCTGATCAGGGCGGTTCCGACATATTAGCAGCGTGCAGTCAAAAGAAGACTCTGTGCAAAATTTCAGCTCGATAGCTACAAAACTGAGGGAATAGTTTCCGTAGAAATTGACAAACGGACGAACAAAGCTTAATCGACTCAGCTTGAATATTTCTATGCGATGCAAACTACTGGGAAAATTATAATACCAAGGGTATAAAAATTTCAAAAACACCACTGTTTTCAGCACTCAATTGCTTCCCACCTAGCATTTGGGAGATCATTTTATCAAGAATCACCTTGGTGAGTCTTTCGTGCCCTTTTGATGATTAAAAAGAGATTAGTGTTATGTGCGATTCAAGGAAGTTTCGAAAATGACTCATGCATTTGCTTAAAGTGTGATTCATTAAAAAATGATTAGAAAAAGACACGAAAATGAGTCGAAACTGATCAGAAAAACGGGGTATAAACGGCCTTTTATAAAGAGTCGCGGCTAGGGTACCGTTTTCTGCCGATAAAAGTATCATATATGATCAGAAAAGGAGCGCATATATGATTATTTTAATCCAGATATGGGCATGCACACATATCGTCACACTTTTCACACGCATACAAGCACAATTTGCGTGCGCCGCATTCGTGTTCTATAAATAGCTTTCAATGCTTATAGCGTACGTGTGATTTTGTGCAGTCGCGACGCGCCCATCTCTGTTTTAATCAGACTAAGGACTCATAAATTGCTGGCTGGGTCACAGCTCCTGTATTTATTTATAGATTTTGTTCATCGATATCTTATTTTCTTCGAAGAAATGCGGTTCTAAAGAATAGAAAAAATATAAATAGTTTTTTTGAATTTTTAAATATTTTTCCTAGGCGTTTGAAAACGAAATTTATTGCGTTTTCGAGCAAAAAAATGGATTTTTTTGAAATATTTTTTATTATTGTATTCAAACTACTTAACCGATTCGAAATTAGTGTTCTGTGCGATTATTATATTCAATTACCTTTCGATTCATATCTTGCTTGACTCCATCTGACCATTATGAATTGAGATATGGCATAAAATGTAAGTGCACCTACCGAAAAAATGGAAAAAATTCATATAAAAAACGTTGCCATGAAAAAATGTCATGTCATGTCAAAATGTTCGATTTAGGAGATCACCAATCCAAACTACACTTAAAAATAGTTTTAATAGAAATGGGTCTTTTTGGCTGTAAACTAGTGTAATTTTGAAAATTTCACAGTTTTTTGGACCATTTAAATAAACGTTATATAGCCTATGTCCTAGTTTCAAGTTATTAACTATCTGTGTGCCAAATTTCATACTAATCTTCGTTATGGAGTAACAAACATACAAACTTTCACATATATTATATAAAAGTAAGATTTTTATTAAGGAAAAACATTAAACAATTAAGTTATCTATGTGTGTGTATATATATATATTTATAAATGAAGGATGAATGTGTTTGTTCTTATTTGGCCCAACGAAAGCGATAAATATTTTAGCAACTGATTGAAAATTGCCACAAGATGCTAGGGAACCAAAAAAAATTAACTTTTTTTAAATACAAATAAACAAATAAACATGAAAACTTAAATTTGGTAGGGGGGTTGGGAAGGGGGGCACGTTGGGCTTAAACCTAAACCTTACAAACAAAATTAAGGATGCGGCAAACTCTCTCAGACAAACATCTTTTCAATCATTTTTCTAAGTTTCTCCTGGGCGTAGCGAATCTTTTGGTACAGATCCTTGGACACGCCATTGTTCATGATGGTGGAGAAACGATATGTGCGGAAATTCTTCTCATGATCCATGTAGGTAATGGCACTCATACGTGGACACAAAATGATCTTCATGTGATCAGAGAAGTTGAGCTGAAAGTTGGTTTAAAAGGAGATGAGCTAAGGGCTCTATTTGAAGCTTACGGGGGAGCTTACCTGAACGGAACCATTGGTCAGGTGCATGACCACGGCGCAGGTGGTACGGAACCAGGAATGCAAATGAGGCATACGCGACACCTGATCACCCTCATTGTTCACATTATTCGCTCCAGCCTTAACCAGATGTTCGGTCATATAACGCTTGAAGTACGACAAGAGCTTCATCTTCTTGTCCAGCGTCTTGCAATAGTCCGTTGTGGTCATGTAGCTCTCCTTGCCGTCCTTGTCAATGAAATGCACATTGATCTGATTGGGCAGTAGAATCAATTTGGTGGTATCATTGAACATGACACCAATGCCCTCATCACAGAGCTGATAGCCGAAACCATATTTGTCGCTGTAGTCCACCCATTTGGATATCCAGAAGAGCGGCTGGGCAGCTGGATCGGTGTTCTCATCACCCAGATTGCCTTGCAGCAGCAACGGCTGTTCCATAAAATATAATTAGTTGGTTGAAATGCAATTTCTAAAGCTTAAACTTACTTTGCCATTGATTAGATTGGTCAACTGCTGGTGCAGACTCTCAATATCGCTGCGATAATCCTCACTGTGGCGGCACACCTGAGCCGATGCGGTAATGGCATCGTGCAAGTTGTTCTTCAGGAACGTGGACTCCAAGCGTGTATCATCTCGCACACCATTCACCTCCATCAACGGCTTGCGATGAGCGGGATCCTCAATGGTATCATTGACGCCCAAACGCGGTGCCATGGTCAGACAAGAGCTGGGCAAGAATGTGGGCACCGGCGACGATTTCAAGAACTCGAAATTCAACAGCTGACCTATGGCCGGCCGACTCTCGGGATTTGGCTGCAGCATGGAGATGACCATATCCGCAGCCGGTTTCCTCAAGTAATTGGGCACACGATACTCGCATTTCTTGATTTTCGAATAGGTATCCTTCAGGGTTTTCGTCTCGAACGGTGGCTGACCCACCAGCAGGGTATACATCACACAACCGATGGACCAGATATCCACCTCAAATGAATGCCCCTTCTTGGTGAGTATCTCGGGAGCAATATAATTCGGAGTGCCGCACAAAGTCTTCTTGCGCTCGCCCTCGTACTCAATGCGTGTGGCCAGGCCAAAGTCACCGATCTTCACATGCAACATGTCGTTCAGAAAAAGATTGCCCAGCTTCAGATCACGATGAATGATGCGATGGTCGTGCAGATACTTGACACCCTGAATGATCTGATGGATGTAGTAGCGGCATTCAAACTCGGTAATACTCTTGCGGCGCTTGTGCAGCTCCATCATGGACTGGGGGGTGGGAAATGAGTTAGGAGTGAGCAAATGGAGGCGTCTGTTTAGAACTCACCCGCTTCTTGCATAGTTCTAGTACTATATAAATGTTTTGATGATCCTCGAAGTAACTACAAAATTTTACTATATTTGGATGATTTAAGCTCCGATGAATGGTAATCTCCTGGGCGGTCTTTTCCTTCTGGTTGTGCTTGATCATCAGTTTTTTGGACACAATTTTTCCCGCAAACACATCGTTTGTCTCCACATCAATAATTTCATAACACTTAGCAAAGCCGCCCTAAGGATCATTAACAATATTAAAAAAGGCACAAAATCCCGCCAAAAGAAAATAAAAAAAAATGGTTAAGGTTCAGGCGTTGCGATCGCTCACACACACACACAGACACATTCATACACATCTCGGCGGCGGCAACAACAACCGCAAAGCAGCTGAAAGACCCAAGTATATTCCTGTGCACATTTCCATGTGTTTGTGTGTGTGTGAGTGACACGATCAAAAGGAACCTGATCCCGGCTGCTTTATCCAACTTCAAATCAAAGCCTGCAACATTCTTTACCTTGCCAAAGAAGCGCATACGCTTGTACGTCTTTCGTTCATTGGCATCGTATAGACGATCTGGTATATCCGTGGTCTTGTCCTCCGGTTTAGCGGCCATTTTAATCAGGTTGTCTTTGCCTCCGTTTTTCTTTTATTTTTCGTTCTTTGTGCTGCCGGCTGCTTTAGACGCCGCTCAAATTTGTACTACAAAATAACTTTGTCCAGCTTCCAGAAACACACATACACACTAAACTAAACAATTTAAACAATTTGGCTGGGCTGTGTGGGTTTACCAGGAAATGTGGCACGAAAATTAGACGGAAAGCGGACAACGCGCCGAAACCGTTCGTTTGGGTTTAAAAAAATGCCTAAGAGTAGGCCCAACTAGAGATGACACTTAGGCCTACGAGTAACTGCTACTTTTAATGGTCACGATGACGAAACTGTGACTTGTAGGAACTGACTTTTAAAATGTAGTTTTAAGAGTTGTTTCTGCTTGATAAGTGAGTGGAATGACTGTTTTTTAGTCGCCTGCTAGTTCTAAAGAAGCAGACACATAAAACCATAATGGTTTTTATCTTTTTTAGCGAGAAACAAACGGTCAGAAAGCCCGAAAATGCGTCATAAAGTCCAAAAATTGAGATTTCGGACTCAAATTTGGAAGATATAATGCTTAGATCAAATTCTAATTTCGGAAAAAAAAATTTGACCGATCGGACCATGCCTACCTTTCACACTAGCCCATTTTTAGTAATTACACTTTTCAGGATTAAGCGCTGTAAAATAGCGAATTGTGTTATTTTATAGCTTCAAATAGTATATATTCCGATTTTAAAAGATTTTGTTTATGTATATTATCGATAAAAACGGTTTAACATAGCTTTTTGAAGACATTATGTCGTTAATTCAAATATAAAATTTGGGTTTATTCCTTCTTTAAAAAAAATGAATGATCCTGCCGACGGACCTTAATTTCTTTTTGCTTTAAAGCAATATTAACTTGAAATTTTTTTAAAAAGGGGCCAAGCCGGGCACAAGGGTTTAGTTACACATTAATCTATACACTTTTGTGAACAACTTGTCTTTAGTTGTGTGCAGCTAAAACGTTGTACTTCAGAATTACTCTGAATTACCACAATACTCTCATCAGCAGACTTTTTGCTTTTCTCGCTTCAACAACCAGCAAACTTCGGTTTTATACAACTTGTATTGGCGAATAAACACTTGGGGATTCCAATGGTGTAAAATTCCACCCCGAAATTATGCTATGAGTTTTTTTTAAGGTTTGTTTACCAATTGTGGAAATTAAATCTCATTGTTACATTGGCTTGCATACTTTGCAAGATGCATTGATATGTGCTCTGTCGCAAATAGCTCATAAAGATCAGATCAGATATCAGATATTTATGCCAAATGTGTATATCTTGGAAACAAGAGCTGATAGAACAAAACCAAATGATGCAGTTTTGTTCAGTTATTGTTTTGACCGGCTCGAGTTCAGGTGTATTTTATGTGCATTATTTTTGGAAAATTAAACACATTCCTCCTTTTTCTCTCCGATATATTTCGAACCCCGTCGGAGTTCGTCATCAGGGAGTGCCACAGCGTCCGCTTTCTCAGCTGTGGAGTTTTTCAAGAAAAATCATGAATTTAAATACAGGCAGCAGAAATATCGTGATTTTTATAAAGAAGCGTAAACCAAAAACGGGATTTAAAAAAAACATGATATTGCTAGTATGAACGTAATCAGGGCATCCACACACGAATTTGTTTGTCGAACAAATTTGTCAAACAAGAATTCATTTGCCTACTAACCAGGCGAACATTTCTCACGAACATCATTTGCTTGAAAATCTCAACGAGTAAACATGAAAATATGGCATCATGGCCTAGATGGCGATACAAATTAGCTTAAAGCATTATTTCATCATTTTGGGGGCATTCAATAAATTCCAGCCACAATTCGTTGCTCATTTAGGCACGTGTTCACTCTAAAAATATTTGTGGCAAATGATGATCGTCGAACAAATTCGTGTGTGGATGACCTGCTGTAGTAACAGTCACTAAATTTGTACAGTGACTGGGAAATTTTAGTATTGATCGTTACTTTTTCGTGCTTGAGCAGCCCTGTGATGCCAGTGCTGTAAAACGCTAACACGCTTAGAACGTTGGGGGCTTGAATACAAAGTTTGGTGCAAAATAGTCGTAGTATTTAAAATAGTAATGCTGTTGGTTTAAGCTTGCTGAGAACAGTCCTTAAAGAGCAAGACCGATTCTGGGCTTGCATGGTTGGCAGGCTGATGCATGCACTTATAATCTGCTAGTACCTTTACCTGAGGTGGCTTTTCTTTCAATTGATCTAACTGTCTACCCTCTCGTCTCCCTGACCTTTGCTACTACAATTCTGTGGACAATTTCAATGTGGATACGTCTAGTAATGAAACAATACAAGTAGGAAAGGGTCTTCCTCATCTGTCATTCCATGTCATCCATCATATGTTTTGTATTTGAAGCTGTCCTTCCGGACAAGCAGGCATTGATAACTTGAAGCCACACCAGCGACCATTTCCCTTGGTGATACGCACCATGGAAACGCGTCTGGATAAGTTTTTACGCGAGAGCCAGCGCAATCGGAGCAAAAGTGAACCGCCCAGTTATACCTTATGGAACGTGTACAATGAATCAATCTGTTCACAAAGATGTCACATTCGACAAAAAAAAAAAATTTCCTTACATTTTGTTGCAAAAAAGGCTATATTTTCATATCAAAAAGTTTTGGCACATATATAATATTCAATGGCTTATGTCAAATTTCGGAGCTCTTAATACTGGGTAAACCTCCCTTGGCCTTAATAACAGGTTCTTAACGTTTAGGCATACTTGCCAGAGGTTGGCAGCCTCTTTTGGGGTTATATTTACCCATTCTGTCAGTAGAGCTTGCTTTAATGAACCCTTTGATGTTGTGCGATGTTTCCGAATTTTCCATTTCTGTAGGTGACAAGTATGTTCAAGGAGATTCATGTCTGGTGACTGTGGAGGCGTTTTTATTTGCTTGCAATGGTAGATTAGCCATTCCTGAAGGAGATATGACGAATGTTTTGGGTCGTTATGTTGTTGAAACAACCACTGCTGTCCATCTAAGCCCAATTTTTCACTTTAAAGGTTCATATAATATGTATTGTCCATTTTTACGTCTACAAAAACCAAATTTTCAACTCCAGAGGCAGCTAAACACCTCCGCCTTGCTTCGCTGTTTTAATGACATTATTTGCTTGCAGCTCTTTGATAGGATTTTGCCAATTTGTGATCCATCTGAACCAAATAGGTTAAACTTTGATTCGTCACAAAAAAGGACGCTATTTCAAAATGATTCAGTCTTATACAGGGGTGTCTTGGAAATCTCTAGAGATTTTCGTATAAGCGATTGCACTTCGAACTTAACTTGGAGTACTTTATATGTAAAGTGAAAAGAATAAGACCGGCTACTAGATCATATGGAAGGGAAACCGTACGCATTAAATCTCCTTGGCTTTGAGCAGGCGGTTTCAAATCTCTCAACTTTCTTCCTCTAATCCGGTAGCCCGGCATATTTGTGCCCCTTTACATATAAAGTCAAACAGCTATTATATGAAATGCTAACGTTTATACGAAAACCTCTAGAGATTTCTGGGACACACCCGATTAACATGAGGTTTGGCGAGCTGTAAGCTCTTTTACTTATTAACCATTAAAATTAATGGTTCACTCCAAGGTACTCGTCCGTAATATCCCGCTCTATATAGCGTATTCCTCACAGTTTGTGTATAAAAGATTGCTTCAAAGGATTCCTGCATTTGAGTGCATAATTTTAGTCGGAATTTTTGGGTTTTGCGCGCCACTGCAGCAACTATGCTTTCGGTGTTCCTGATCTCGACTTTAGCTCTATATTTCCCATATTTGTCTGATGTTTTATAATGTTTCGAACACTTTTATATGAACTCTCAACTATACTTCTAATTTCGCTATTCGACTTTTGCTGTACGTGCAGATTTGTGATAAATTTTCGGACTTGCAGAGAAATCATCATTTTGCTGCAATCTGTGACGAAATTCAGAGCAATCCTAACTGGAATTGCATCATTGACCAAAGAATATGCATTGGGAAACAAAATTGTACAAAGAAAATTTAAGATTACCTTTAGGTTTCTAAAGACAAATACAGACTAGGTGTGCCAAAACTTTTTTAACATAATATTCGTGCCTTTTTTAGTTTTTATCAATTTGCAACAAAACTAAGGAAAATTAATTGTTTTTTTTTTGGAAAAGAAAATCAAATATTAAACAATGAATGTAGCATCTTTATAATTTCTTTAAGCCTAGTACTGAGGCCGTTCGAATTTTCCTTTCGTCACAGTATTTCACATAAATAGAAAGACGTTCTAAAAACACATGAGCATCAAAGCAAAGCCAAGGGGTTTCTAATTATATGAAATACTGTCACGAAACGAAAATTCGAACGCCCTCAGTACTAGGCCTTAAGTGAAATATAAACAGATATATTTAGGAACATACTTTGAAGAGTAAGGTGTGCCAATACTTTATTGATTCAATATTATATATTGGGATTTTTCACTCCGTCAACAAGGAACACTGCAAGCAAATGCTGGCCCGTAACATACATGTATGCATGCCAGAAGTACATATTTCATGCCTTCTTTTCACGTCAGTAGGCATGAGAAACCTGAAACCATTCGCTTTTGTTAAGCAACGCCGTCAAACTCAGGGGTTGTTGTTGTAACCGTTAACCAATTGGGTGACGTCATGCGGCAGCCATCGGGTTCTGCTCTTCTCTCTACAAACTCAGTACTTCAGATGTACCAACTTTGTATATCGTAGGTAGGAAGAGTTGAGGCGTTGGCTGAGGAACCCCCGACTATTGTATGAGATGTCACCATATAATTAAATTAAATAGATTTGAGTTTATTAGCAAACTTTTTTAATATTTAAACCAACAACAATTTTTGTCTACTTCTATTATTATTATTGATGTTCGCCATGGTGTCTTTCATGTTGGCTTTCGTTGCTGATGTTAGCGATTTGGCCTTTGAATGTGTAGTTGTTTTTAGCTTTTAAACAAGTGACCTGTTTTAAGTACAAAATTTATTATTAAAATTTTGGTAAATTAATAATAATACATAAATACTATAAAATCCTTAGATGTAATTAAATTCGATACTCACCAAGAATATATTGCGCATCTGTAATTATAAAATTATTATTAATATTCACGGTTAACACATATTTTTTCCGCAAAAGCCGAAATCGAACTGACTTTATAATTTTTTTCGTTTTCTCTCTCTCGTTTGGTCAACGTTCATCAAGCGTTCAAGGCTAACTTCGTTTTTCTACTTCGTCTTCGATCTCCACGAGAGAGTTTGAACCGTTTCACGATATGCTGACTCTTAGCCTTACGAATAGCTGAGAAAACAACGTGTGAGTTTGTCATGGTGAAAAATTGACTTATTTCATGCCCAAAAAATAATGTAGTGACTATTTTCGTGAATTTTCATGCCACCAAATGTACTTATTTTTATAAACACATGCTGCAAAGTCCGACTGGGGTGTTGTTAGCTAATAGGATCTCATTTAATCCAGCTAACAAGTTAAAATATAAAATTACATAGCATGCTTTTCGGCGCAGCTTCAACCTTTTTACTGTCTCATGAAAGCATTCTCATCATTCTTTATTTGAGCTCAAATTTAGGATGATCTCCCCAACCCAAGTGCAGATGCAGTAAAACTTTCACTTAATAAATTTATTAAATAATCCCCAAAAATGTTTTGTGGTTTTTTCTACATTGATTTAATAACGATTTCGGCTTCCCCAATATTTGTTTGACTATGACTTTCAGTATTTGTTGTTCCATTTATCTGTTTTTTGTTTTGTTTGTTTTTAAATTGTTGCTGGGATTTTGTATAATTCTATTTAATGTTATGGATTTTTTCTTGGTTATTGTTTTCGGTTTTCAGTTTTGCGTTTTTTTGTATTTTTTGTTGGCTCTCTTGTTGTTTTTGATGTTTTCTTAATGACGCCTTAAAAGTAAAAAATTTATGTTGTAGGTTTTTTTAGTTTGTAGTTAATATATAAATTATTAAATATATTATCAATAGTGTAGTTTTTTGTTTTATAGTTGGTTTTTTTTTGCTTTGCCAGTTGACGCAGTCTCTCCAAATGCCTTGGGTTTCTGTGTGTGTGTGTGTGTGAGTATGTGGGTGAGATAGTGTGAGTGTGTGTGTGTGTGTGTGTGTGTATGGGGTACTGAGTGTGTGTCTTAGCTCCGCTGGTCTCGGTCTCATCAATCTTAAATGTGAACTCAACTGAGTTCCCTAAAGTTGAACTAGAAATAGGCGACTCGTTGCAGGAACTCTCAGCTGGAGGTTGAACTTGCTATGGTCAAGCTTCTTTGCAAACGCAGCCACTCCACAAATTCATCCAGCATGACGGGCCCTGCCAGTACAAAAAAAATCTTCAATAAGCAAGTCAAATTAAACTGATTTTGATCTACTCACATGCTCCATCGATATCATAATTGGATAAGTCCATACAAATGGTGCGTGAGAATTCCAGTATATTGCACCATTGATCCTTATTGATAACCTTGTACTTGGATTGCTCTAGGAACTGGGCAAATTGTGGATATAGAGGCCAATGTTTGCCCAGCAATAACTGTAACATGGCCTTGGCCGTCACTATATCCATGCTGCGCTGATCCGAGTCCTAAAAAAAGGGAAGAACGATTTCATTAGAAAGGTTTTTGAGAAGTGCTCCTGCTTGACCTACCTTGGCAAAATCATAGGCATATCTATAGATACACTTAAATGTGTTGGGATCGTTGAGTATGCTGCGCAGATAATCCAATTTCACAACCATTTTCGCTGTCGAGTCACACTCCAGTTCGGTCAGACCCTTTAACCATTCCTGTTGACTGAAAAAGCCCATCTGGGTGGCACCCATTTTGTAGGCCAACACCAGCATCACAATATTTTCGGGCTCAACGCCAATATCTTCACAGAATTTCTCCATGCCATCGGGACCTTTCAAATCGAAACGACCAAGATGATTATCATCTCCCATTTATACTCCAACTATTGCATACTCACCCAACGTTTCTGGTTCATCGGGTGTGGTATATTCCTGGAACCATGTGAGACAACGCTTCTGACTGAAGCCATCTTCTGCTCTGATATGGCGTCTGCAAATGCAAAATTATAGAAATTGGATGAGAAATGATTACACATTTTGAACACACTCTGCCATGTCACTTGCTGATACAATTGATTGCAATTTTGATTTGTTTTTGCCTCTTTTTTTTTTTTGTTTTTGGGAATATTTAGCCACAAAAAGTTTTGTGGCCTTTTGTTATTTTATTTTCTATTCTCTGTGTATTGGCAGCTAAAAATAGCTTTAGTAAACATGCACGGGGATGAGGCCAATGCCAAGAGCAATCGAGCGAAGCAAAGAGACATGTGACACATAAACACACACACACTGAATGAACTGAAAAGCGTGCCCACTGCTGATCATTCAAAATTCTGTGGTTCAAAATTCTCTAAATAACCAAGGTTAAACAGAACCCATTTAGAATTTAAAGAAGGGGTATAGACCTATAAGGGAAGAGGTGCAGCCTTTTAGTTTTGATGTCAGTATTTAAAGAGGAAAAATAGCAACTTGACAATAAGTCAATAAGTCTCCAAAATAAGTTGCAAAATGTAAACGTTTGCATCAAAATCTGGACAACAAATATCTCAATAAAATTGGTGATCGGTGCAGAATCGCTGGATATCTCAACAAGTTTTAAAGGAAGTTGAACTCGGCTATAATAATTTATCATTTTAAACATAGAATGAATTTTTCGAACACTTTCACTGAGAAAGTTGGGAAAGATCATAATAAAGGGTTTTAAGGAATACGAAGAGCGAGATTTTTGAAAAGTCCCAACCGAAACTGAACCGAAGCAAAAATCATTATTTCGTCTGAACCTGAACCGCAGCGAAATAAGAAGTCAAAAAGGTTTAGGATAAAAAGAATGTTATTAAATTTTCATATAAGTTTTCCGGTTTCCCAAATCGAAATACGTTTGAATGTTCAGTCTTAGAAAAAGGTTCCCACATTTGAAATTCAGTCCCATTTCTAATATCAGTATTTTTGAAACCAAGAAACCAAATATTTTTGACCTTAGAACAAAATCA